>QTSX02005085.1:0-265457 GCA_014839935.2 Entomophthora muscae | reverse complement strand
GTTGCAACCAAGTTTCTAGGCTTGCCTGCTAACACATCTTAAAATACACAGGGGGCAATTGATGAGTCGCCCCTTGACGTATCTAACTTTAATGGATTAATTTGATGGCAATGTCAAATGGCGGGTACTTCATCCTAATTAGGAGTGTTGCCAATTTGACCTGTTGATCCCCGCACAAGTTATTCCTCGGCTTCAAACCTTACATGGAACTTCCCACTATGCCACCCCCTTGTAGTCTTGTGGCTTTCCCCTTTATGGTATATTAACCACAATATTCTACAATAAATGACACCTTATTCTTATTATTCTGTCCTTCCCTATTGGACTGTTGTCTTCCCCAATCCCAAGTACTGAAACCTCATTGGTTCAATTGCAACAGCATCTCAAATTCTTCTGGTTGGTTGGCTGTTTCATCATCATTTTGGGTCTTCAGGAACAGTTGCTTTGCTTTCTGGTGGTATATCTTTTCCTGACTGGTCATTGGTTCTAGCAGGTTTGGCTGCAGGTATTATGGGGTTTTTTAAATTCAATCACCATTTTGGGCTGGCTCAAAAGAAATTGATGATGAAAAAGAAATTGATTAAAAATGGGTTCCCAATTGGGAACCCCAAATCACTAAATTGAGGGTGGGATTGAACTGACAGTTCTGGGCAGCTAAATTTAGCTTTCCAAGGCCCAATGTAAGGTCTTGCCCATAATGGTGCAAGGGTATAAACTAGAGCATGCAAGGCATTAGGATTAAAATTTAAAAGGTATAAAAATGTAGGAAGAGTCTGCAAAATAATTATACAGAACCCTGCTAAAAACCTATATTGGGTCACAAAAGGAGTAATTGAGTTTAAGAACCCCAAGCAAAGAAGATAAAATAAAGTGTTTAATAGTGAACAATTTGTAACTAAGGGAATGTCAATATTAGGATATTCTCCATCAGCAAATTGGTGCATATAACTATTGAAAGATTCCTCAAGGGAAAATAATGGATACAACAAGACTAAGACTTGTTGTTTTACAAGTTCCATTTGTTTTAAGGAAAGAAAAGGCTAAATTTTAAAATGAAACTAATAAAAATGTATAAATTTCTAAAAATTAAGATCTCGAGTTTAAATTAGATAAAAGATTGAAGGGAAGAAATCACTTAGAATTTTGGCTTAAAGCCCACTCTTCACAAGTTCTTTATTTTATAGACTTGTCTTTCTTGGTTTTATAAAGATCAGCAGGGAGGGAAACAGCCAGGAAAAGGAGCAACTGGAGAAGACATAAGAAGAACCTGGAGAAAGGAGAGCCAAGAAGCCCAACAGAAGTTGCAGATCAGCAACATGAAACTGGAGAGCGGCAAAGATGTAAGCAGGAGTTTGAAAGGTAAGAAATAGGTGAAAATATTCTAACTTTAAAGTATATATAGGATAAGAAGAAGACAGAGCAAACAACAACAACAACAACAACAATGATTTGAACACAAGTAGCAATAAAAAAGGTATTTAACTTTACAATACTTAAATATCAAATCCCAATTCAAAATTTCAATATTAAAAAATACTGAAAGATTTAAATCAATTGTAAATATCAAATGTAATAAATTTAAAGAGCCTGCTCTTTGGGGCAGGGCATGACACCCAACCAAACCCACCAAGGCTTAGGAATAGCTTTTGGAGCCCAGGTTGGGCCTCACAGCTACTGCCAGAGAAGGAGTGGTTCCTTCACCTGGGTATTTGCTTTTTAAAGCAACCCCAGGTGCAGGAAAGCTCCTGCTACACTCTTTTGCCTGGTGGCTGGGAGCAGGTTCAAATCCTGTAATGGTATTTGAAAATTTTACTTCCATAACACTAACACTCTCTTGACAAACAGAAGGATTTAAAGTCTTATTATCCCAAAGTGGCCAGTGGTAACCCACCAGTAACAAATGCCACCCAGCAATTTAAGATCCCTAATTCCAACCAGCCCAAGCTCAAGAAACCTGATAAGAAAACAAATCCTGGTAGCACAGTTTAAATACTTACCAGGCCAAGATAAATCCTCATTTTCATTTTCAAATAAAGTTTATGAGATATTAGTTTCCCCAATTGTTGCAGTATTTTACTTATGTCATCTTCCAGTTAACTCAAAAATTATCTGATCTTCCTGCTGACCTGCCAGCTACATATTGTCTGGCAGGTGCTTCATTTGGTCCTGTCTATTTTACAGAATTCCCCTTGAAGCCTGAGTACTAGGATTACATCTCTGATAATATATTAGCCTGGGATCCCTTGGCCTGAACTAAAAAGTTAACCAGATACAAATGGAAGGGTCTTTGGCACGTTACTGAGTGCCGCCTGTTCAGAGATAAATACAACTTCCTCCCTGCCTACAAATTAGACATGAAACAGCCTTTCACCCCCAAACCAATGCCTGCATCTGCCACTGAGCTCCCCCTGAACCATACCAATAAGTTATTTGAGATTGCTTACATTACTCTCACAGGAGTAATAGATACTATTTTCCCTGCCGCTGGCCTTTGGTCATTGGTGGGCAAGTTAATGTCCTACCTCATTAAGTTAGCACCATAACTTTGGTGGGCTCTGCCCACTCAGTCTGCAACATGCCAGTTCCCAAATGCTAGCAAGCCAGCAGAACAGGGTTGTTTTCTTGACATAGTTGGTCTACTCTGCTAAATTCTGATAACTTGATATTGAGTTAAATTATCACTGGAAGATGTTGCCCTGCCTTGAGTTCATTGTTGTTGGCGTCACCTAATGTTATCCCAATGACTTCAAATCTTGGTGTATTTCCTGAAGAATCTAGAACTCTGGACATTGAAAAGTCACATCTGTTTCAGATTTATACTGAAGTTGTTTTGATTCCTTTACAGACTATTTATCTGGGAATCCTTTGATTGGGTTTAATCATTCTTTTAAAACCCAGTGTTTCTTTTGGAAACTTTACTAAACGGTATTTATAGCTTTGGTAGTTGTTAATAATTAACTCCTAATGGATTAGAGTGGCTATTCCCCACCACATGGAGACACCTTCTTGATATCTATCAATTTCCATCACAGTATTCACCTCTTTAAATGATAACCAACTCTTAGCTAAACTTTCTAAATACAAGTTTTTCTCCATAGAGCTATCTTTCCTAAGACACATCATTAGCAAAGATGTAATCAAACCAGACTTTTAAAGGTAAGGGCCGTAACTGGCATGCCAGCGCCAAAGAACAAGAGAAAACTCTGTACTTTTTTTGGGAATGATCATATACATCAGAAGGTCCATTCCCAATTGAAGAAGCTTTGATTGCCCCGTTATTTGCAATCACTGACAGACAACTAAATTTGTGTGGACCCCGCTGAGAGAATAAAACTTCTGCCAATTAAAAGAACAAATGGTCATGGCGCTTATCCTACAATATCCCAATTGAGTAGAAATCTATGAGCTAGAGACACACTCTTCAGATTATGTGATTGTAGGAGTATCCAGGATTCAAATAACATGATACATTCCCTTTCTTTTGCATAAGAACTAAGAAAATTGTCTGATGGTGAGCAGAGATACCCTATTTATGACAAAAAATTGATAACTATTATCCATTTTCTAATAAAATGGTGTTGTTATCTGAAAGGCACACAAATATTCAAAGTGCAACAGACCACAAATCATTGATATTCTTTAAAACACAACAATACCTATAATGAAGACAAACTAAATGAATGAACCTTGATTAAAGATACCTCTGGTTATAGAATATAACCCAGGTAAGGAGTTACTTACGGCAGACACCCTGTAAAGATTTTATAATAAACACTTACTCTGCACTAAAATTAAAGACTTTAATTGGCCCATTTTCAATAATGTGAAATTTCCAAGAGGGCTTTCTACCTGTTACACTAATTTTTTACAAGAAAAGGTCATTAAAAACAAGCACATGTTCAAAAATGTCTATGACACTCTACACCACATATTACCAAGTGGTGATACAGTGCCATGCATCTTTTTAACACAAAAGATCAACACAATTTTTCCACCATAGATATTTGGGACACAGCTGTAGTAGAAATATGCATTGATATCTTGAGACTCACTACTGGTGGCGCAACATATCAAAAAACATTTAAAAAGAACTCAAACAATGAAAAGTATGTGCAAAGTATTTATGCTCCATGGTACCCCCACGTATGTTATGCCAGTATCAATCACTCAACTGTTCAAAGTATGTGCATTAAACATTGTGAGGCCCATGTCAGGATATAAAGAAATACATTCTCACAGCCATCAACTATAAAAAAGTTGAACTGTAGAGCAAGCTACAAAAAATGAAAATGCTGCAAGATAATTTATTGGCAAAGGAATCATAGCCAAGTTTGGAAAACCTGAAATCTGAATGTCGTGAATACCACTATTCACCATGTGTCAATTTTGTCTTCAGTGGGCAATTTTGAAGATAAATCTCTTGCTTTTTCTTTTGCCTCTCAAAATGAGTTGATGACTGAATCAGGAAATACAATTGTTTGGTTTCTTGATCCTGCACAACTCACTTTCCCCACTCATGCTGATGGCAAGTGATCCTATTGTCCTGGTAGTGTTTATGGTATTCCTAACCACTATATATTCCATTTCAATTTACCAATAAAAATTAAGTTCTATTCTTTTTTTTTGTCCTTGTGTCTTCAGAACTTCCATGCCTCTCTCTAGCCATAACTAGTAGAGATTATTCTTCCAGGGCTGCAAGGTAATTGGATAGCCTTCCCTGTCATCTAACCAAGACTTAGTACAAACCCAATCCTAAGATTAGGATTTCCTATTGTGTTTCTGTGCTGCGCCTCAGAACACAACAAAAATGGTGCTCACTAAAGGGGCTGTAAGCCCCTTGGTTACCATTTTTGCATCCATGTTTTCAGGTCCTTTGCCTCTGCCTATACAAGAGCTGACTTCACCTGAAATTACTAGCCCTCCTATTGTGGAAGATATTGCCAACCCACCTATTATCCCTACTGTACTGAACCTTGGGAATGGTCCCTGCCTAGTTAATTACCCCATGGGTCCCCCTGACTTAGATCAAGTCATGGCAGTAGCCCTTGGGATAGCCCGTGAAGGAGCCATCCCTTGCCTTTAGCTGCAGTTCAGTCAAGTGGAATACTATGAATTGATTGTGGCTCCTCAATTTCCACAACATCTTTGCTCAACAGCTAGCTCTTCTGAGCACTTACTATTGTCCTTTGTGCAGCCTGCCTTGGCCCACCATCAAATGGTGTTGGGGCTCCATGTCCAAGAAATCTTGTCTCTACAAGCAGCAGTTACTCATCACTGGGACCAGTTTTCTGCCTACCAACAGTGGATCCATTCCCTGTTTTCCTTGGTATCTGACAATCAGTGCAACTATGTTACCTCCCAAAACTGTTTGGTTAATTCTATTAAAAAAATGCATCAGTTCATCCCCAAATACATGAGAGAGTGTCTACACAAGTTTCACCAGCTAGAACAACCCTGGAAAACTTGAGTAGATTCCACTTTAAACGCTTATCTCACTGACTTCAAACAACTTGTGCAGAAGCTCAATGCATTCAGTACATATTCCTTTGAGCAGCTACAGCAGGTAGCAGACTATGCTGCTAGAGGCCTAAATGAACTCAGTACTGCATTTGAGCAAGAGAGAGCAGCCATCAGCTGCCATAGCCAAACTCCAGAGTCAGGTGAATGAATTAGCTACGCTCAAGCCAGATGTTCCACCCTTTCCCCCTTCTGATGACTTGGCAGATTGATAGCAGAGAATATGAGACGCTATTCAAGAGCTAAGTAAAACTACTTGCAGTCAAAGACGTCCTGTTGAGGCGCCTCAACCTGACCCCCAGGTGCTTGAGTTGACTGCTCAAATTGCAGAGCTACAGCAAGAACTTGCCGCCCTACATGAAATGATGGCAACTGCTGCTAGTTGAGTTTGTGTTGTTGATGAAGATGGTTGTTGCCCTGGCTTAACAGGAGCTCCTCAAATCCAATTTGCTACAGAACTAAATGCCCTAGCTAACAAGGTGGATCAGTTGAAGTGGGACCATACTGAACTGGATAGAGATGTACAAGAGATGAATGATGTGATTGACTCTGTGAATGATAGGTTTGCCCCTTGCCTCTCAGTGGAGCCATCCCTTACTTCACATCTGGCTGAACTCTCCACAATAGTAAGCACCCAAGGTCAATTCTTAGATTCTACTGCATAACAGACCAATCAAGCTGTCAATACAGGTACCTGCGCTGTTGAGACCCTGACTACCCTTGAAGAGAGTGTTTGTCAGCTATGGGCTAGACAACTCCCCTTGTAATCTGAGGCAGAGTTTTCCCCATGTATCAACGTACTTGATAGCAACAATGGTGGTCCAACTCCTGAGGCACATTTTAAGCCTACCTTTAAGCAAGTCTTTGACCCCAGAATCTTGACCACTGAAGCTTTCCTCACTATCTATGAAACTACCATGCAAAAAGCATCAGATGACGTCAAAAAGAAAAAATCCTGACCTGTCTACATCAACTTGCCAGGAGGTGGTGGTGCCTGAGCTGCCCACCATTGAGATGTGGGAAGATATTAAGCAGCTTCTGATTGATAAGTTTGGTGGTGACCTTAGCCTGGAAGTAAAAAAGGACGTCTTCATGCATATTGCTTTCAAGCCTAAAGAGATGCTAGCTGAGTTTGCAGGCAGATTCTACATGGAATGACAGCAATTTATAACAAGCAGACATTTGACAGCCCATGAAGCCTACATGGCTTGCGCTCAAGCCCTCAAAGGTAACCAACTTATGTGCCATCACTTCAAAGCCCATAAGGCTATGCTTTCCTCCATGAAGAGCATAAAGACGCTGTTGCAGGATATGCACCTTGCTCATTCTGGAGCAGTTGTTAAGGAAATTCAAGCTGCTTCTAACTCTGGTTTGTCTTCCCATGGTCCTTGCATTCTTACCATGAACTTGCAAAATCCTCCTCAACGCCAAGGTTGCCACAACTGTGGTCAGATAGGTCATCATTCTCAAGTCTGCACCAACCCAAGAGTTGAAGGAGCTGATCCAAAAGAGCAGACAGGAAAAGAACAGTCAACCTAGAGGCAGAGACACTCTTGGTTAAAATTCTTCCCAGTCTCTTTTAATCCCTCCCTCTATATATGACACCAACCCTGCTAATAACGAGGCTCCTCCTATCCTCCTCTTGTTTCATGCTATCTCTGAAAACTTTGACCTGGATGACTCTGATACTGACAACACCAATGCATGTGGGTACTCTGTTCTGGCTGTTCCTGAAACCATTACAGTCCCATATAAATTGCGCTCAGGAAAGACTACAACTACCATTAAGCCTTTGCCTGAAGCCAAAGAAATTGTCTCTTGCCCTTACCTCACTCAGGCTAAGAGGTCCTCTGTGCTAGTGGAGTCATCCAAGTATGCTGCTGAAGTTGCTGACGCTTTATTCAAGAATGTGTCAGTTTTTCTCCCCCTCCAGACTGTTTATAAGGAGTTCCCAGGATTAAGATTCATGATTGAGAAGTGGGATAAGGAACTAGCAGAGGCTCAAGAAATCTTGGTAGTCCTTCCACCCTTTGGTTGCACTACCACTTGAGTAGAGATATCCATTCAAAAAGGGAAGATCAAGGCCGTTCTAGACACTGGCTTGCCAGTCAACGTTGTCTTCTCCAAGCTTTTGAAGAAACTCAAACTTGCCCCTGACCATAATTATCACCAGTTGTAGGCACGGCTGGAAAGTCTATGACCTGCACCATTGGGGCGTACTCCACTTTACCCATGCAGTTTGGCAAGCTTCTCCTAGCTACGCCAGCAGTTGTCTTGGAAAACAAGAGCTACAATATCTTAGTTGGCACCAGGTTCATAAGGAAATATAATGGGATAATCTACTTAAAAGATGGTTACTTCTCTATTCTAAGATAAAAAGTCCCTATGATCTTTGAAGAGCTGGTTAAAGTTCCTGGAAAACGTCTCAAGACATGTGCCTTGGAATATCCCACTGTGGTCTTCAACCTCAAATATTGCACCCACTCTTCAAACATGAAATGTCCACCCATGGCTTGTCCTGCGTCTGAAGGGATCCCTCTCCTAGCTACGTCTGCTGTCATCATCCCACCTGGCTCCAAGGTCATCCTAGACTCCCAGATATTATATGAACTACCTAAAAAAACCTTCTTGGAGTTGTAATCTCACCCTTGTTAGGACGCAACAAACCTTATCTCTGTCCTGGGATCCTAGATGTCTCCTATAAGGACCCTGTTCAATTGTTGGTAGCCAACCTGACTGCACTCCCCAAGACTGTGTCTAGGGGGAAGGTTGTTGAATATGGCAAGTTGAGCGCTCCTGATATCCTGTCTTGTCATCCCTTTGGCACATTACAAGATTTTAACCTACCTGAGGAAGAACCCCAAGTCCTATCCTTGTTCACTGTGCAAGACTTTCCACAGATGTCCCCGGTTCAACAGAAAGAGGTGCTAGACTTACTAGACCAATTTTCTGACATCTTTGCATATGATAGTTATAACTATAGGTTAGCCAAAGGCGTTATCCATCAGATTGACAATGACAACGCTCCTTCCTTCTGTGCTAAACCATATTGCCGCAGCTGTGTAGAGGACGCCCCAGGTATCTAAAGAGCTCAAACAACTGTTGGACACTGGGCTGCTGGCACCTTCCCAAAGTCCTTGGCCATCCCTGCTACTCATCTTAAAGAAGAAGGTTGGGGGTCATTGTATTGTGATATACTATTGCCAATTGAACTCTTTGATTAAAGACTTGACCCCTTGCTGCATATTGATGATGCTCTCCAACGTTTTGGAGGCTCTAAGTTTTTTCTCTGCAATGAAACTGGCATCTGGATACTGGCAAGTTGACCTATTGCCCAAGGATTGCCAAAAGCCGCCCTCATTACCTATAAAGAACTTTTAAGCCTACTTGCATGCCACAGGAACTCTGCAATTCCTGGCCACCTTCCAAAGGGCCATGGACTCCATTCTCTGTGACTTGAAGTTGTTGTGCGTCCTAGTATACTTAGATGATATAAAAGTTTTTAGCGCTACCTTCATTAATCACCTGGCTCATCTCAAAGAGGTGTTCATAAAGATTTGAGAAGCTGGCCTTAAGCTAAAACCTTCTTTGTGTGCTTTCTTCAAAGAACGTCCTGAATTATTGGGCCATGAAGTAACCCAGACAGGAATTCGCCCAATGACTAAGAAGGTTGAAGCCGTTGGTAAAATGCTTCCCCCCACCAACTTGCAAGAAGTACAAGACTTTCTAGGGATGATGGCTACTATAGACAGTATATCCCTGAATTTGCCAATACTAGTGAACCTCTAGTCCAGCTGTTATGTAATATCCCTTTTAAATTAACTGCCAGTCAGCAGCAAGCCTTTGAGACCCTTAAGCAAAAGCTAAAAATAGCCAATCCTAGTGTATCCTGACTATGATAAGGAGTTTATCCTGTACACTGACACTAGAAATCTTCCTATTGGGGCTATTCTCGCCCAACTAGACAACAAGGGTGTAGACCATCCTGTAGCTTACACTTCCTGTGTGCTAAACAAACATGAGAAGAACTATAATGTCACAGAGAAGGACCGTCTTGCTATGTTGCATGCAGTCAAGCAGTTTTGTCACTAAGTATATGGTACCCACTTCACAGTTTCACTGACCACGCTTTATTAAATGGTTACAACAGCTTAAGGAGCCTGAAGGGCGCCTAGCTAGATGGCTCTTTGTCTGCAAGGATAAAACTTCACTTTTTTCTATTGCCCTGGGATTCAACACCAGCCACTGATGGGCTCTCCAGCATGCCCATTCTTGCTTTGCATCCTGCAGAGGCTGATTAGTTATACAAACTAATTGGGTACCCTTCTTCTTGGGAAATTGAGACAGAAGAGGTCCAACTGGCCTTGTCCAAGCTATTCAAAGATATCCTCATATGAACATTAAGCTCTTTAAGAAGGTATGAGACCAGTATCTGCCTTATGCACAACCCAGTCTTTGCCTCTTGCTGGTGTTGCAAGCTCATAAAGAGACTGGGCATGGAGGCATTGCCAAGACCTTTGACTGACTTCAAAAGTATTATTTCAGGGAAAACCTTTGCCTGCTAATCCCAGACGGCATAGCTAGCTGCCACAACTGCCAACTGCAGAGACCTTGAGCTGCTGCCCATGATTTCAAATTAGTTCCCCCGCAACATGTCTTTCACACTGTCAGCATTGACGTGATAGGTCTTCTCCCTCACTCACGTTCTGGGTGTTGCTTTATTTTATTGCTGTTGATCACTTCATCAAGTGGGTAGAGGCTTGCCCTACAAAGGAAATCACGGCTAAGACAGCTGCTGCTTCCTGTTACAAGATATTTTCTACCACCATGGCTGTCCTCAAGTGTTTCTCTCAGATAATGGGACTAACTTTAATGCCAAGCTGGTAACCTCTGTTGTCAAAGCTTTGAGGTCCAACCATTCCATCTCTTCCCCCTACAATCCTTCTACCAATGGGGCAGTTGAGCGTGCAAATTCAATACTGGTCTCTATCATGAGGAAAAACCTACTCTGACGCTACCAATTAGGACCTATACCTACCTGCTACTCTCTTTGTGTATTGCCTTAGAAAACATTGTGCCGCTGGGTATTCCCCCTTTGCTATGCTGTATGGGGAAGAGGCTACTACCCCATTGCTCTTGAAGGCCCACCTGCTTTCCTCTGATAAGGCCATGAATCCTGACAACCACATCAATGATCTAGTCAACTGCATAACTGATATACAGTCCACTACCTACACTTCTGCATACAAGACTAAGATGCTTTAACTTTCCCCTGATAATGCTGGACGCCCCCCTCTGCCTGGATTTGATGTTGGTGACCATGTTCTTTACTACCAACACAGAGTAGGTAATTGCGCACATAAGTGGGCTCTCTGTGGATTGGCCCTTTAGAAGTGACCTTTAAACAAGGGTCCAAATACACTGTAAAGCTCCTCTTCAGTGGCCGTCTTTTTGCTCAATTGCACGCAAAGTTCCTTTGTAAATACCACCCCCTAAGGCCAATCTAAGAGAGGGCAATGTCGTGAATACTGCTATTTACAGTATTTCAATTTTGCCTTTGGTGGGCCATTTTGAAGACAAGTTTTTGCTTTTGCTTTTGCCTCTCAAAATGAGTTGATGACTGAATCAGAAAATAAAATTAATTGGTTTCTTGATCCTGTGCAACTCACTTTCCCCACTCATGCTGGTGGCAAGTGATCCTACCGTCCTGGTAGTGTTTTGTGGTATTTCTAACCACTATATATTCTATTTTGTATTCATCAATAAAAGTTAAGTTCTATTCAAATTTTTGTCTTTGTGTCTTCAGTACTTCCGCGCCTCTCTAAAGCCACAACTAGTAGATATTATTCTTCCAGGGCTGCAAGATAATTGCATAGACTGCCCTGTCATCTAACCAAAACTTAGTACAAATCCAATCCTAAGGTTAGGGTTTCCTGTTGTGTGTCTGTGCTGCGCCTCAGAACACAACACTGAATTACAGATGAAGGGACAGGACTCACTGCCATAAGCATAAATATCTAACTCACTAAAAATGGAATAAAGCATGCAGTTGCCAGTCCTATCACCCACAAGCCAATTTGAAAGTGTGAAGGTTGAATTTAGGGACCATCATTTATGATGATGCAAACACCCATGCTTTTGATTTGGATGACCCCTATGAAATTTTTGTATGTGATTTAATTGTTGATTGATATGATAAGTTGTATGGGTCAAGCTGCTGCAACAAGAAACTTTAATCAACCAGTTAATTCCCATCATTATTGATGGATCATCAATTGTATTAGGGACAAAAGTCAAACCTGAAGATTTCTCTACACTTAGACAATGGGTTAGATTTGATTTGGAGTTTTTTGATGGATAAAGTAATGTTCAAGACAGCTTTAGAATTGATGTGTCCAGACAATCAGATACTTTAAAAGGCTTGAATGACGTTGCCAACTGCCTGCTGAAGCTACCAGGCTTCAAAAACTTTCAAACTTCAGTATTAGATACTGTTAAGTCTTGTGAAACAATACAAGTTAATATTAATCAAATCAGTGTGCCTGTTAGATTATCAATGTAAGGGACTCTCTTTATAGAGAATAATACAGTTGGGAATCAAACAAGAGTCCATTACTCTCTACAACAGGAGATAACTCTTCAAGCTGTAGGGTAGGGGTTGGACAAGGACCAGGGAAGCACAAGGCAGGTGGCCTCTGAGACAGGATACAAGGAAGGCTACAAGGAGAGCCAGATGGTGACTACAGACCACAAATAGAGGATTCTAATCATCTTAACTAGGAGATACTATTAAACGCTCAAGTGAATAATAATACAAGATTGCTTTATTGTAGAAATAAATGTTAATCAAAAAATTAACTTGGGATTAGGATGGTAGTTCTTATACTGGGGGGTGGAATTGGGAGTACAGACTTAATGCTTTTGAAACCAAGGTGTAATGCCTCACATGCAGTGGCAGGAATCATGATGCAGACTATTTTTAGATGCATTATAGTACTGACTTCCTTGCAGGTTTTAATTGCATCTGCATTGCTGTGGGGAATAAGAACAATTAATTGAAAATTAATTGAGTTGCATTAGCCTAGATCATCTAAATTTGGAAGTTGGAATAGGTTTTTAACTATTGGATAACTTTTGTTGGGGAAGTGATTTTTGACAATAAAACCAGTTTGAGTAAGTTAGAGTCTTGTTAACTCTTAGAAGTTGACAAAATGTTTTAATTTATGATTGTTCCTTGTTTCCAAACAACCTGTTACGTTTCAGTTTGAACTTCCTTTCTCAAACTCCCTAATCTTTAGCCTATATAAGCTTATGGGCCTTGCTTATTTTAATTGCTCAATCAGTAAAACTTTAAACCACATTATAATATTTATTGTTTATAAGATCCTTAGTATACAATTAAACCACCTTATTTTTCCAAATTTTGGGTATCCAGGCTCAAATAGTTTCTACTACTTCAAATCTGTGAATTTGTGAAAGGTTTCATTCAGATGGAGGCTAGAACGCGTTTGTGTACCAATACTGAGCAATTTTTTAATGAAACTGGGTTCCTGTGGTTCCAGGCAAATGATATACTGCTTCCTTGTTCTCCACAAAAACCTGGTTAAGGAAAAGCCACAGATCGTTCTGCTCCATGATTCTGTTTTCCTTCTTGTATATCTGGAAATGTATGCCTTTTTGGGGCGCTTTAATCCCTTTCTTAGCTGATACTAAATTATGGGTGAAATATTCCATGTGGGCCTGGTATCCTTGCCCATTGGATCTATGGTAACCAGTTTAAATCCTTCTGCATTAATCCGTTATGAAGGTAATCATTTCCCTGAAGAGTGTGTTCCTGAATCTAAATGATGCCTTTGTAGAAGCACTCATCAAAATATCCACCAAAAACCCACATCTCTGGGCTAATATGGTCCTTACAGCATTAATGATATGTTAAAAACATATAAACCAAAATATGAGCAAAAACCTGCATGAACTTGTCTATGAGCACAAGCCTGTCATTATCAGTACCCAATTAAGACCAAAATTTTCAAAACAGCAGGCTTGACCCGCCAGCAAGGTTCCAAACAAGCAGGTTTGTGACCCAAAATCCAATTACCCGGCCACTCAAAGCCAGACAAGGAAGTCAACTTGAATTGCCAAATCCAACAACATTAACAGATGATGATCCTTTATGGTGGATACCTTGTTTTGGAACTTGACTCATTACCAGTATCAAGCCACCCCCTTCACTATCCAGCTGTGTGAGCAACACAATCATGTTCCTGTTATCCATTGATTTTCCATGAATATATAATCAAATTCTCATAAATAAAGATTATTATCCAGCTTTTAAATATTTTACCCTTGTAACTCTGCTAAAAAAGCACAGTTACAACATTGGTAGCACAGGTAGGTTATCCATCCTACCTTATCTTGTAAAATTCTGCCTGTTTTCCCCACGCGCCATGGCCAACAAATCCTTGGCAGAATTATGCCTGGTCTCCCGCTGAACTAGACCCTGTACACCCCTGGTACTGAGATACCCAATGGCTTTGTCCTGTACCAGAGCACAGTGATTCTACTACCCACCTTCAACAGCATGTCTGCACAAGGGCTTTTTCAGGCTCCCTCCTCTATTCCACAGCCAACCAACAAAAACACCATGCCTGCCTATGGAGCCCAAAGACTGCAAAGCACTGCCTTGGAACCTTTAGCTGGGTCCAACAACAACAATGCTGCCGCATGGATCAGTCCTCCCAGAGAAAACTCTCCCATATGAAATGCCCACAGCAATTTTGGATTGCAGAAATCTCCATCCACCTGACCCATGACGCTGGCAACTGGTGTGAAAAGTGGCACAAAGAACACACCAACAAGAACTGGGATACCTTCAAGAAAGACTTCTTGTCAAGATTTGTGCTTAAGGACACTGCGCTCATGATCATACGCCAATTAAAGAACCTAAACCAGACAGGCACTGTGAAGGAACTCACCTGCGCCTACAAGGAACTCTGACTTTGTGCACCATCTGACATGGTCTTTAACACCCCAGCTACACACCTAACGCACTATGACGCCCTTAAACTGCATGTAATGAGACACATGAACCTGGACCAAGTGACCAACCTACAAAGCCTGTACCACAAAGCGGAGAAAGCGGAACAAACATACAACGCCCTCCATAAGGCACAAACTGGAAAATGAGAGAGACCCAAGGATTCTCACATAGGCAGGCGCTCCACTCAACCACCCCCAGGAAGCAACAGGAATAACACCAGCCATAAACCCACAAGCTCAAACAGACATGTGAATGGAAACAATGTCCAGTCAAATTGTACTCATTTCTGTGTCACTGCCATGCAAGGCAATCAAGATGAGGGAAAAGCTTGGGAGGAGCATTAAGCAAGCCAAGCTCTCCCCACACAACTCCCGCCTTTCCCAATGATGAGTACCAACCCAAGCATGTGAACCAATGTCCAATGATCCAAGTACCCTTGCAGGACCCAGTACTGTACACCATTGCCATACATCCCAATAAACTGATGTCCTATCCTTTCTGTTTTTGCAGTTACACAGGCTTGGCACTCCTGGACTTGGGTGCGGATTGAACCCTAGTCAACAGCAGCTTTGTAGATAAGTTCAAGCTATCACTAATCCTTTGAGGATTAAAAGTGTGGTCCTGGCTGATGAACATCACATTGCTGTGACAAGAGAAACTGCCTCCTTCTCTATCATGCTTGAGAACTTACACTCCACCATCTAAGGTCCTGTCATTGACTTCCCAAAGTTTAAAATTGTACTGGGGTTAGATTGGTTACAGAATAACAATCCTCATGTAGACTGAACAACCTCAGTGTTGAAAATTAAGCGTGAGAGTGTCAACCACCAGATCTACCCTGACTCAGTGGAACAACTCCTACACAACCACATCTTTGTGCGCATCACAGAGACCCTGAACAAAAAGGAAAACCTGAAGGAAATTGACTGAGACTCCTGCCAGTACAAGATCATACACTTCAAAGATCACCAGGATACCACCACACCTCAGGATTGCAAAATTGTGGCACATCATCCAGAGATCTTCAAGGAAGCCATACCCGGGATGCCCCAGAGAAACACATTCAACACTCCATCCAACTCAAAGGAGCTGTACCTGTCAGGGACCCACCTTGCAGGGTTTAAACTTCCCATCTGATGGGCCAAGGCCCCTACATTTAATCCTGCTATGACCAAACCAATAGGAACCGTGACCATTGTAAGATGCCCAAGTTGTCCTAGATAGGCAAACCTTCCAAACATAGAACTGAATTGCCCTAGTAGATAGTAGCCCACCAAATACGTCAAGAGTTAAAAGGAGGCGTAAGGTCTAACCAGAGTAGGTTCAGTGGGTGGGGGAGCAAATGAACAGTCATAGTGGAATTTACGTCCCCAATGTCCAGAAGGATATTTGAACCATTCATTGGCAAGGGATTCCTTCTGGTGGGAATCATCTGGGGAGGAATTATACCAGTCTGTTGTTGGAGTTGGGTTTTCCAAGGTGAACACCTTGGACAAGAAGTAGGCTAGAAACCAAGATAGGAAGAGAATTCCTCTCATGGCTTCAGAAAAGAAGTGTTATCAAAAGTGGATGAGTAGCTAGAAGAGTAATAGTCTTTATTTTTGGAACATTTGGGATGAAGGAAAGTTTGGAACTTATATAGCTTCAAAAACAAGGCTGAACTGTTGAGAGGAGTTTGGGAAATGAATATGATTTACCTGAAATCAATCACTCAAAATATCTGTCTGGTTACAACTTCAATATTTGCTTAATGGTTATCAAAATGATTTGATTTAAGCAGAGGATCCAGGAAGACTTTAGCATTAACAAGCTAATTAAGCGGTATAAGTGAAGAAGATCCAATATACAGAAGTTTGGAGCCATGCCTAAGGCTAAACAGAGCAGGTCCGTGATCAACCGGGAAGTTGTACACAGCCAATCATCTGCAGAGCGGAACATGACGTTTAACCGCTGACTATTAACCTTTTTGCGTTTGAAAAGCTTTTTGAAAGCAAAAACAAATTGAATTGAAGGGAATAAAAAGGTAATTAAATTGTTTGTGGTAATCTAACACTAATGATACATTCTTTAGCAGCGTCCAGGGTTTGAATCCAGTTTCCAGAGGTTTTAACACTAAATTCATACTTGTGAAGTCTGTTGTGTTGTGTGGTTGAATGGATGTCCTTTAAAAATTTGTTCTGGTGCTGGTTTGTACCAATGTTTTTGTAAGGTGTGTCCATAAGATTCAAGTAGTCAGGGAAATGATGCCTGACAGTACCCAAAGCGCGCCCTATCTACAGGTTGACCCCTAACAAAGACAATGCCCTACGCGCCTACCTCAAGGAAGCGTTGGGGAAAGGACTTATCTGCCCCTCACAGTCTCCTTTTGGGGCTGCCATATTCTTTTTGGCTAAGAATGACATTACCTTACGTCTGGTCACAAACTACCAAGCCCTAAACAAAGTTATAATCAAGAATTGTTATCCACTACCACTGATTGACAATCTTTTTGACGCCTTGGGAGGTGCCACAGTCTTCTCCAAGATTGATCTGACTGCAGGCTACAATCAGATTTATATTAAGGAGGAAGACATCCCCAAACAGCCTTCCACACTAAATATGGCTCATACAAATGTGTGGTGCATAACTTTGGTATGATAAACGCCCCTTTCACCTTTGTGACCTTCATGAACAAAGTGTTTGCTCCACACATAGGCAAGCATGCCCTAGTCTACCTAGACAACATCATTGTATAGAGTCCCTCAATGGAACAGCACCACAAGGACCTAGAGGAAGTCTTTGCTACCCTAGCATAACACAAACTGTTGGCCAAACCCTCCAAGTGCCAGTTCTTCCGCAAGCAATTACCCTTTCTGTGACACATAGTCTCAAAGGACAACATCAAACCCAATAGTCAAAAGATACAGGCTGTCTGCAAGATGCCACCACCCAAGGATAAGTTGGAACTCCACACCTTCTTGGGGATGGTGGCCTATGTACGTTTCTTCATACCTCACTGTGGTGTTTTGACTGCCCCCTTATCCGCCATAACAGGCGCCAAATACAAGTTTGTGTGGACCCCCAATATGACCTCTGTTTTAGACGCCTCAAAGAGAAGCTCACAGCAGCTCCTATCCTAGAATACCCTAACGTGACGGGGAATACCAAATGAGAACCTGACACCTCAGATGCATCCATTGGGGGAGTGCTATGAATCAAAAATAATGATGGTGGCTTCCTGCCTGTAGCTTATAAATCACAAAAGTTGACAGATGGCAAGTGTCAATATCCCATCCACAACAAGGAAATGCTGGTCATTGTACACTGTTAGTCAAATGGTGTTGTTATCTAGAACAGCAGGAAGAATAACAGCATTAAACAGCCAGAAGTTGCTCATATATTATAAAACTCAAGAAAATCTATCTTGCCGCCAAGCCCACTGGATGGAGCTCTTGGAGAGATTCAATATGCTCATACAGTATAAACCTGGTTCCAAGCTTGCCATGGAAGACGCCCTCTCAAACCTATATGTCTGTGCCATAAGAGGGGGAAATGGGCTCAACCCAGACTGGCCTCTCTTGGTGCTACAAACAAAGGACAAGGGTTTCCCATTGGGTACAACCAATATAACCAAGGAAACAGTCATCAAAAAGAAACACCTATTTGCTGATGTGTCAGGTACCCTGCACAGAAAGATGCTCAACAGTACTACCATTCCCTATATCCCCACGCACCTGTGAGTAGACATCATCCTACAATATTGCAGAGACCTCAGACACACCAAGAGTCAAAACCTATATGAGTTCCTTAAGCACAAGGCCTGGTGACCAACCCTATATTGTGACATTCAGGAAGTTCTAGACCATTGTGAGGTATGCAAAAAATTTGTCAAAAGCAAAGCCCCTCCAAAGTCAGTAATACCCATCCACACACAACTACCCTTCAAGGTGTGGGCCCTCAACGTTGTCAGCCCCATGCCAGGGAAACACAATTATAAGAAATACATCATCACCGCCATAGACTTTGCTATAAGATGGCCAGCAGCCCAAGCAGTAAAGACGCACACTGGCAATGATGTACAACAATTCATTCAAAAAGAGATAATCAGCAAGTTCAGAAAGCCAGAACTCCTGATAACTGATGGAGGGAAAGAATCGACCTCCAAAAGCACCAACATATACCTCACTAAAAATGGGGTCAAACACACTGTAATAACACCATATCACCCACAGGCCAATGGACATGTATAGTGGCTTAATGGCAGCCTTGTGCTAGCCCTAGCCAAACTCACAGCCAGGAGACCTGAAGACTGGTATAACCAGCTATTGACTTCATTACTTGTGTGCCAAACCCAAGTGAACAGATCCACCGGAAAAAGCCCTTTTAAGTTGGTATACAGCACACAGCCAGATATCATTCAAGCATTAACAGGACCCAAACAGGAAATTCTAAGTCAAGTCCCCCCGCTCTCAGACCCTCAAGTTATAGAGGCCAACAGCAAGCAAACAGAAAAGAAAACAAACTTCTGCAAAAAACCTTTGTCCTCATCCAAGAAATATGTTGGAAAACACACCATTAATGAAATTTTGATATGGCCTTCAAATATTGATAGCTGCAAAGATTTGGCTGGGTTTGCTTTCAATTTTGGAAATTTCTTGATGTCCGCAAATGGGTCTGGTCCAATATCCACCCATTCTGGATTATTGTACCTGTCTGTGAATGATCCTGGTATGACCTCATCCCAATGTGACCCTCTCAGCCACTCTGTCTTTCTAATGAGTGATCACCGTCCCTTATCTACTATTTAAGTAGAATCATTTCTCCTAATAAAGACAAGTTTATCCACATTTGTGTTGGCTTTAATATTCTTCAAGCTTTTTCTTTTCCTTTTTTACCAAAAGAAATTCCACATCTTGTATTCCAGGAAATTAAGGTACATGCCCTTAATTTTGCCCTGAAGGCTAACCAAAGGCTAGCTTTGAACCTCAAATCTTTCATTATAAAGATTTCCTGCTGTTTCCTCCTGGATGTTGTCCCCAGGAGCCAAACACAACAAAATGGTGCTCACTACAGGGGCTGCAAGCCATTTGATTACCCTGTTCCCATGTACATTCTCTGGTCCTTCTCCCTTTGTTTCTGAAGTACCCAAACAACCTAAAGTTTCTAGTCCCCTTTAGAAGAAGATATCACTGATGCCCCCTCAACTCCCATGGTATTGATTCTATCCCCTGGGCCCACGTGGGCCCCCTTTTTCAGCTTTCTCTCTCAACTATGAGCAAGCTTGTGCTGTCGCCTGCTCCCTACTCCACTCTGGCACTGTGGCAATGCACACTATCCCTGGTCTTGGTCTCAGGTACACTTCCAAAGATCTGTGCTTCTTCCTCTTGGACTTTGGCCTCCCCCCCGCACTCATGGAGTCCATGGATACAATTAGTGTGTTGGTTAACCAGTTCATCCAACCTCCCTGGTTCACCATCAACTTGCATTAGGATCTCAGAACCAGCTTTTAAATACTGTAGCCACCGCTATCTCAAACAAGCATGCTCAAAATATGGTATATCAAGAATGGTCCCACAGTCTCTTTGTGTGTATTTCTGATAACCAGCACAACTTGCTGGCCTCTCAGAAGTACTTAATCTCCTCTCTAAATTTCCTTTGTTCCTCTTCCCTGGATACATCAAGGACCAACTATGCAAATTGAATTAGCATCAAGCAGTGTGGTGTGGGCAAATTGAGGCCTCTCTGCTAAAGCATTGCCAGGATTTTGAGACTCTTGTTGGTGAACTTAACCAATTCCAAGAAAATACTAATTTGCAACTTTAATTGGTTGGAGCTCATGTTGATACTTGGGGCCGCCATCTGCAGCATCAATATGGTCTGGATAAGGCTGCACTAGGCAACACTCTATATCAAGTACAAAATTATGTGGATGTTAGAGTAGTGTCTATATAGGTGACTCCTCCCACTCCTCCTGTTGAGGCCCCATCTGACTTCAAAGCCAAGGTATAAGAAGCAATAGCTGAGCTCAAGGCTACTACTTGGCGTCAATCTTCTTTTCAAAACCCCCTACAGTTGAACCTATGCCTGACCCTTGCATTGCTTTGCTCACTGATCAAGTAGCTACTTTGCAAGGCAAAATTGAGCATTTAAGGCAATGCCTCTCTAATTCTGAGGGCTTGTCTTCTGAGTCTGAAGATGAAGAGGAAACCAAAGTTGTTGATACTCCCTCTCATGGCAATCATGGTTACTGCCCTGGTTTGGAAAGTCAACCCCGGGTCAACTGTGCACGTGCACTAGATTAGCTTGCAGAAGTAACAAATGATGTAGCTGATAGGCAAGGCACATGGGAAAGATAGATAAAAAACCTCTCCCACTTTACCAAGACTATGAATAGACAGGTCATCTCCTTGGTTGCTCAGACCACTTCCCTGACCACCCGCCTCAATGGGATTGCTTGCACCTTATTGGTGCAAAAAATTAAGATTGACAAATTTGGAGCTGCTGCTGCCACCACTAGAGATATTAGTGGACAGAACAGCTCTACCTTAGATACCCTAGAGGAAAGCCTTCAACTACTCTGGGCTAGATAACCTGCTGCTGAATCTGAAGTTGAGGGCAACCCCCACATGAACGTCCTCAACCCAGGTGACAACAGTCAGTCCTCTTTCTCGTCCATTGACCCAAATTACAAACCAACCTTCAAACAGATATTTGATCCTAAAATCTTTACCATTGCCACCTTTCTAACAATTTACAAGACTGCAATGCGTAGGGCTACTGATGAACAAAAAAAGGAACATATCCTCACCTGTCTCCGTCCCACATGCCAAGAAGTGGTGGTCCCCAAACTCCCCTCCATTGTCACTTGAGAGGACATGAAGCACCTCCTTATTGAGGAGTTTGAAGGAGATCTCAGCTTGAAGGTCAAGAAGGATGCATTTATGCACATTGCTTTTAAGCCCAAGGAAACCCTGGCTGAGTTTGTGGATAGCTTCTACATTGAAAGCCAACAGTTAATCACCAGTCAACAGTTAACTCCCTGGGAAGCTTACATGGCTTGTTCAAATGCTTTGAAAGTAATCCAACTTACCTAGCCTACACTTTAAGGCACACAAGGCTTCACTCACTTCCATGAAGAGTATTAAGACGCTCTTGCAAGACATGAATTTGACCCATGGGGGTACAGTGGTACGTGAAAATAAAGCCAGTAATGCTGGGACTACTTCTTGTATGCCGTGCATGATGACGCTGGGTTCAGGTAGAAAGACTAAGAGGCACAGTTGTCATAACTGTGGCCAAATAGAGCACCACTTGCGTACCTGCACTAATTCCCAAGTGGAAGGTTGTGACCCCAAGGAACAGGCGGGAAAAGAGAGGTCAGTTTAGAGATGGAGATGCTCTCTTCTGACCAATCTCCCCCGTCTCACCCTGATCCTCCTTCTGATGAAGAAGCTCTGTTTTCTTATGGCCCAAATATCCTTCACCTATTCCACAATCTCTCCGGTGATTCAGACCCTGAAGATTCTGATAGTTATGGCTATTTTGTTCTGGCTGTTCCGGAAACTGTCTCTGTCACATACAAGCTTTGCCCTGGGAAGACCACCACCACTTCTCAAGCACCTTCAAGTGAAGTCAAAGCCATGGTGGCTTGCCCTTACCTAGCTCAAGCTCATTGACCTCCCGTCTTAGTTGATTTTACTGAAGAAACAGCTTAGCTAGCTGAAGCTCTCTTCCAAAATGTAACTGTATCTCTCTCACTGCACACTGTGTAACAGGGGATTCCTGCTTTAAGGTGCATGTTAGCTAAATGGGAAAATGAGCTAGAGGCAGCACAAGATGTGCTGGCAGTATTGCCTCCCTTTGGGAAAGATAAAACCTGGTTGGAAGTATCAATCCAAAAGGTTAAAATCAAAGCCATCTTGGACAAGATTCTCCAGTCAATGTGGTATCTTCAAAACTAATGAAGAAACTTAAGCTGGACCCTGAACTCAACTACACTCAGTTGTATGGCACATCTGGCATGGCACAAACTCAGGCCATTGGAGCCTACTCTGCTCTACCCATGAGGTTTGAGAAACTCCTCAATGCATCCCCTGCTGTAGTCCTTGAAAGCAAAAGCTATGACCTCTTGGCTGGTACACAATTCCTCCAAGAGTATAACAGGATTGTGAACTTATGAGATAGATATTTTTTGCTCTCAGGATATGAGGTCCCTTTGATTATTGAAGAACCTCCGTGCCTCCCAGGAAAACATCTTAAAACTTGCGTGCTTGAGTACCCCACAGGTATCTTCTCTCTCAAGTATAGGACTCACTCCCAACAACATGTGTACCCCTCCTCCTTCCTGATCTGCAAAAAAGGGGTAACTCTTCTTGCCCCAGCAGCTATCACCATTTCTCTGGGCTCCCAGGTGGTGATTAATTCTTAGATTTCTTACAAACTACCTGAAAAGTTGTTCTTGGAACTCTACTCTCCTGAATCCCTAAGCCATAAAGAACCCCGTCTGTGTCCTGGGATTCTAGATCAAACCCACAAAGAGCCCGTACAATTACTGCTTGCCAACTTGATAGCCCTACCCATGCAGGTGACCCAAGGCCAGGTTGTAGGGAATGATTGTATACTGGAAAGTGAACAAGTGGTATCCCTCTACCCCTTTGGAACTTTTAGTGATTTCAATCTACCTGAAGACAATCCTCAAGTTCTAACCTTATTCACTGCTGCTGACTTACCCCAATTGTCTCCCATCTAATAAAAAGACATATTGGACTTGCTCAATCAGTTTAGCAACATCTTTGCCTCTGGACTTATGGACTATGGCCTGGCTAAAGGCGTCATCCATCAGATTGATACTGGGGATGTACCCCCTTTTTGTGCCAAACCATACCGCCATAGTAGGGTAGAGGATGCTCAGGTGTCTAAAGAGCTCAAACAACTACTAGACGCAGGGCTACTAGCTTCATCTCAGAGCCCTTGGGCCTCCCCATTACTGATACTCAAGAAGAAGGATGGAAGACATCACATTATAATTGACTATTGCCTCCTAAACTCTCTCACTAAGAAAGACTTGTACCCCTTGCCAATAATTAACAATGCTCTCAGATGGCTGGGTGGTTTTAAGTTTTTCTCAGTCATAGATCTAGCCTCTGAATACTGGCAAGTTGACTTATCTCCAGAGGATAGAGAAAATGCTGCGCTTATCACCTTAGAAGAACTTCTTGAACCCACTTGTATGCCCCAAGGACTCTACAATACCCTGGCTACATTTCAAAAGGGCTATGGATTCTATCCTACAAGATCTAAAGCTCTCTTGTGTTCCAGTATACCTTGATGACATAACTGTATTCAGCTCTACCTTTACCAACTACTTAGAACACCTCAAGGCTGTCTTCATCAAGAAATGCAAAGCTGGCTTGAAACCCAAACTTTTCAAGTGTTCCTTCTTTAGAGAACGCCTTGAGTTCTTAGGTCATGAGGTCACTCAAACTGGAATCTGCACCATGAATAACAAGGTGGAAACCATTGACAAGATGCTACCCTCACAATTCTTTGAGAGGTTCAAGTATTCCTTGATATGATGGGCTACTACCAACAGTTCATACCCAATTTTGCTGAACTAAGCAAACCCCTTGTCCATCTCCTTTGCAATGTATCCTTTGAGTGGGCTGACAGCCAACAGCAATCCTTTGAAGCGCTGAAAGCCAAACTCAAAGAGGCTCTCATTCTAGTCTACCCTGATTATAATCAGGAGTTCATTTTGTACACTAATGCTAGTGGAGTAGCTGTGAATGACATCCTAGCCCAGCTTGACAATGAAGGTGTTGACCAACCTGTGGCCTATTTTTCACAAGTCCTCAACAAACATGAGAAGAACTATAGCTAAACTGGAAAAAAAATGCCTAGCTATTCTGCATGCAGTAAAACAGTTCTGGCACTACATGTAAAGCCCCACTTCACGGTGGTCACAGATCACTCCTCCCTTAAATGGCTGCAACAACTAAAGGAACCTAGAGGTCAACTAGGGTGTTGGTCTCTGCATCTACAAGTGTATGTTGTGTTCTGAGATGCAGCACAGACACACAAATGAAAATCCTAAACTTAGGATTTAATTTTTACTAAGTCTTGGTTAGATGACAGGGAAGGCTATGCATTTACCTTGCAGCCCTGGAAGAATAATCTCTACTAGTTGTGGTTAGTAAGAGGCGCAGAAGTACAGAAGACACAAAGACAAAAATGTAAATAGAACTTAGATTTTATTGGTGAATACAAAATAGAATATATAGTGGTTAGAAATACCACAAAACACTAACAGGACAGTAGGATCACTTGCCATCAGCATGAGTGGGGCAAGTGAGTTGCGCAGGATCAAGAAACCAAACAATTGTACTTCCTGATTCAGTCATAAACTCATTTTGAGAGGTGAAAGCAAAAGCAAGAGATTTTTCTTCAAAATGACCCATCAAAGGCAAAATCAAAACATTGTGAATAGCAGTATTCACAACATTACCCTTTCCTATATTGGCCTTAGGGGGGTGGTATTTACGGAGGAACTTTGCGTGCACTTGAGAAAAAAGACGTCCACTGGAGAAGAAATTACAGTTTATTTGGACCCTCGATTAAAAGTTACTTCTAGAGGGCCAATCTACAGAGAGTCCAACTTGTGTGCACAACTACCTACTCTGTGTTGGTAGTAAAGTACATAGTCACCAACATCAAATTCAGGCAGGGGGAGCGTCCAGCATTATCAGGGGAAAGTTAAAGCATCTTAGTCTTGTATGCAGAAGTGTAGGCAGTGGCATGTATATCAATTATGAGGTTGACTAGATCCTTGATGTGGTTGTCAGGATTCATGGCCTTATTAGAGGTAAGCAGGGGGGCCTCAAGAGCAATGGGGTAGTAGCCTCTTGCCCATACAGCATAGCAAAAGGGGAGTATCCAGTGACACAATGTTTGCTAAGGTGGTATGCAAAGTGAGCTGCAGGTAAGTATAGGTCCCAGTTGGCAGTGTCAGAGTAGGTGAGCTTCCTCATGATAGAGATTAGTGTTGAATTTTCACGCCCAACTGCCCCATTGGTAGAAGTATTGTAGAGGGCGGAGAACAATTGGTGTGATCCCAAAGATTCAACAAAAGAGGTTACCAGCTTGGCATTAAAGTTATTCCCAATATCTGAGAGCAACACTTGAGGACAGCCATGGTGGTAGAAAATATCTTTTAACAGGAAGCAGCAGCTGTCTTAGCCGTGATGTCCTTTGTAGGGCAAGCCTCTACCCACTTGTGAAGTGATCAACAGCAATAGAATAAAGCAACACCCAGAATGTGAGTGGGGGAGAAGACCTACTGCGTCAATGCTGACAGTGTTAAAGACATGTTGCAGGGAAACTAATTTAAAACAATGGGCAGCAGCTCAAGGCCTCTGCAGCTGGCGGTTGTGGCAGCTAGCTATGACGTCTGGGATCAGCAGGCAAAGGTTCTCCCAGAAGTAATTCTTTTGATGCCAGTCAAAGGTCTTGGCAATGCTTCCATGCCCAGTCTCTTTATGAGCTTGTGACACCAAAAAGAGACAAAAACTGGGCTGTACATAAGGCAGATACTGGTCTGGTACCTTCTTGAAGAGCTGATTGTTGCTTATGAGGGTATCTTTGGATAGCTTGGATAAGGCCAGTTGTACCTCTTCCGTCTCTATTTCTCAAGAAGAAGGGTACCCAATTAGTTTGTATAACCAATCAGCCTCTGCAGGATGCAAAGCAAGAATGGGCATTCTGGAGAGCCCATCAGTGGCTGGTGTTGGATCCCAGGGCAATAAAACACAGTGAAGTCGTATTCCTGCAGACAAAGAGCCCATCTAGCTAGGCGCCCTACAGGATTCTTAAGCTGTTGTAACCACTTAAGCAAAGCGTGGTCAGTGACAACTGTGAAGTGGGTACCATATAAGTAGTGAAAAAAATGCTTGACTGCATGCAACACGGCAAGACACTCCTTCTCTGTGACACTATAGCTCTTCTCATGTTTATTTAGCATGCAGGAAGTGTAAGCCACAGGATGTTCTACACCCTTGTTGTCTAGTTGGGCGAGAATAGCCCCAATAGGAAGATTTCTAGTGTCAGTGTACAGGATAAACTCCTTATCATAGTCAGGATACACTAGGATTGGCTATTTTTAGCTTTTGCTTAAGGGTCTCAAAGGCTTGCTGCTGACTGGCAGTCAATTTAAAAGGGATATTACATAACAGCTGGACTAGAGGTTCACTAGTATTGGCCAATTCAGGGATATACTGTCTATAGTAGCCATCATCCCTAGAAAGTCTTGTACTTCTTGCAAGTTGGTGGGGGAAGCATTTTACCAACGGCTTCAACCTTCTTAGTCATTGGGCAAATTCCTGTCTGGGTTACTTCATGGCCCAATAATTCAGGACGTTCTTTGAAGAAAGCACACAAAGAAGGTTTTAGCTTAAGGCCAGCTTCTCAAATCTTTATGAACACCTCTTTGAGATGAGCCAGGTGATTAATGAAGGTAGCGCTAAAAACTTTTATATCATCTAAGTATACTAGGACGCACAACAACTTCAAGTCACAGAGAATGGAGTCCATGGCCCTTTGGAAGGTGGCCAGGAATTGCAGAGTTCCTGTGGCATGCAAGTAGGCTTAAAAGTTCTTTATAGGTAATGAGGGCGGCTTTTGGCAATCCTTGGGCAATAGGTCAACTTGCCAGTATCCAGATGCCAGTTTCATTGCAGAGAAAAAACTTAGAGCCTCCAAAACGTTGGAGAGCATCATCAATATGCAGCAAGGGGTCAAGTCTTTAATCAAAGAGTTCAATTGGCAATAGTATATCACAATACAATGACCCCCAACCTTCTTCTTTAAGATGAGTAGCAGGGATGGCCAAGGACTTTGGGAAGGTGCCAGCAGCCCAGTGTCCAACAGTTGTTTGAGCTCTTTAGATACCTGGGGCGTCCTCTACACAGCTGCGGCAATATGGTTTAGCACAGAAGGAAGGAGTGTTGTCATTGTCAATCTGATGGATAACGCCTTTGGCTAACCTATAGTTATAACTATCATATGCAAAGATGTCAGAAAATTGGTCTAGTAAGTCTAGCACCTCTTTCTGTTGAACCGGGGACATCTGTGGAAAGTCTTGCACAGTGAACAAGGATAGGACTTGGGGTTCTTCCTCAGGTAGGTTAAAATCTTGTAATGTGCCAAAGGGATGACAAGACAGGATATCAGGAGCGCTCAACTTGCCATATTAAACAACCTTCCCCCTAGACACAGTCTTGGGGAGTGCAGTCAGGTTGGCTACCAACAATTGAACAGGGTCCTTATAGGAGACATCTAGGATCCCAGGACAGAGATAAGGTTTGTTGTGTCCTAACAAGGGGGAGATTATAACAGCAAGAAGGTTTGTTCAGGTAGTTCATATGGTTCTGGGAGTTTAGGATGGCCTGGGAGCCAGGTGGGATGATGACAGCAGACGTGGCTAGGAGAGGGATCCCTTCAGACGCAGGACAAGCCATGGGTGGACATTTCATGTTTGAAAAGTGGGTGCAATACTTGAGGTTGAAAACCCCAGTGGGATATTCTAAGGCACAAGTCTTGAGGCATTTCCCGGGAACTTTAACCAGCTCTTCAAAGATCAGAGGGACTTTGTATTCCAGAATAGAGAGGTAACCATCTTTCAAGTTGATTATCTCATTATATTCCCTAAGGAACTGAGTGTCAACTAAGAGATTGTAACTCTTGTTTTCCAAGACAACTGCTGGCGCAGCTAGGAGAAGCTTGCCAAACCACATGGGTAGAGTAGAGTACACCCTTTATGGTGCGGGTCATAGACAGTCCAGTCATGCCATACAACAGGTGGTAATTAAGGTCAGGGGCAAGTTTGAGTTTCTTCACAATCTTGGAGGAGACAACGTTGACTGGCAAGCCAGTGTCTAGAACGGCCATGATTTTCACTTTTTGAATGTATATCTCTACTCAAGTGGCAGTGCAACCAAAGGGTGGAAGAACAGCCAAAGTTATCCTGAGCCTCTGCTATTTCCTTATCCCACTTCTCAATCATGCATCTTAACCTCAGGAACTCCTTATAAACAGTTTGGAGAGGGAGCAAAACAGATAAATTCTTGAAGACAGTGTCAGCAAACTTGAACCTTCTTCTGACAACTCCACTAGAACAGGGACCTCTTGGCCTGAGTGAGGTAAGGGCGCAAAACAATCTCTTTAGCCTCAGGCAGAAGCTTAGCAGTAGTTGTAGTCTTTCCTGAGCGTAACTTATAGGGAACTGCAATGGTTTTGGGAACAGCCAGAACAGAGTAATCATATGCATCAGTGTTGTCAATATCAGAATCATCCAGGTCAGAGTCATCAGAGATATTGTGAAACAGGAGGAGGATAGGAGGAGCCTCGTTATTAGCAGGGTTGGTGTCATATATAGAGGGAGAGATTGGAAGAGACTGGGAGGAATTGTCAACTGAGAGCGTCTCTGCCTCTAGGGCGACTGTTCTTTTCCCGCCTGTTCCTTTGGATCAGCTCCTTCAACTCTTGGGTTTGTGCAGACTTGAGAATGATGACTTATCTGACCACACTTGTGTCAACCTTGGTGTCAAGGAGGATTCTGTAAATTCATAGTAAGAATGCAAGGACCACAGGAAGATGAACCAGAGTTAGAAGCAGCTCAACTTTCCCTAACAACGGCACCAGAGTGGGTAAGATGCATATCTTGCAACAACATCTTTATGCTCTTCATGGAAGAGAGCATAGCCTTATGGGCTTTTAAGTGAAGTCACATAAGTTAGTTTACCTTGAGGGCCTGAGCGCAAGCCATGTAGGCTTCATGGGCTGTCAATTGTCTGCTTGTAATCAATTGCTGTCCTTCCATGTAGAATCTGTCTGCAAACTCGGCTAGTGTCTCATTAGGCTTAAAAGCAATATGCATGAAGGCATCCTTTTTCACTTCCAGGATAAGGCCACCACCAAACTAATCAATCATAAGCTGCTTCATATTATCCCACGTCTCAATGGAGGGTAGTTCTAGCATAACTACTTTTGGCAGGTCGGGTGTAGACATTTCAGGATGTGTTCCTTTTTGACGTCATCTGATGCTTTTTGCATGGTAGTTTCATAGATAGTGAGGAAAGCTTCAGTGGTCGAGGTTCTGGGGTCAAAGACTTGCTTAAAGGTAGGCTTAAAATGTGCCTCAGGAGTCGGACCACCATTGAGCTATCAAGTACGTTGATACATGGGGAAAACTCTGCCTCAGATTCCAAGGGGGGTTTTCTAGCCCATAGCTGGCAAACACTTTCTTCAAGGGTGGTAAGAGTCTCAACAGCACAGGCCCCAGTATTGGCAGCTTGAGTGGTCTGTTGTGCAGTAGCATCTAAGCGTTGACCTTGGGTGGTCACTATTGTGGAGAGTTCAGCCAGATGTGAATTAAGGGATGGCTCCACTGAGAGGCAAGGGGTGAATCTATCATTTACAGATTTGATTACTTCATTCATCTCTTGTACGTCTCTATCCAGCTAAGTGTGGTCCTGCTTCAATTGATACACCTTGTTAACTAGGGCAATTAATTCCCTAGTGCATTGGATTCAAGGTGCTCCAGATAAACCAGGGCAGCAGCCATCTTCATCAGCAACACAAACTCAACTAGCAGCAGTTGCCATCATTGCACGTAGGGCGGTAAGTTCTTGCTGTAGCTCTGCAACTTGGGTAGTCAGTTCAAGAACCTGGGGGTCAGGTTGAGGCGCCTCAGCAGGACGTCCTGACTGCAAGTAGTTGAACATAGATCTTGGATGGCGTCCCATCTTATCTGTTCCCTATCCACCAAGTCATCAGAAGAGGGAGAGGGCGGAACATCTGGCTTGGGCGTAGCTAATTCATTCACCTGACTCTGGAGCTTGGCTATGGAAGCTTGGTGGCTGCTCTCTCTTGCTCAAATGCGGTACTGAGTTCATTAAGGCCTCTATAAGCAAAGTCCGCTACCTGCTGTAGCTGCTCAAAGGAATATGTACTGAAGGCATTGAGCTGTTGCACAAGTTGCTCAAAGTCAGTGAGATAAGCGTTTAAGGTGGAATCCACCTGAGTTTGCCAGGGTTGTTCTAGCTGTTAAAACTTGTGTAGATGATCTCTCACGTACTCAGGGATAGAATGGCGCATTTGTTCAATAGAATTAACAAACAGGCCTGAGAGGTGACAGAGTCACGTTGATTGTCAGATACCAACAAAAACAGGGAATGAATCCACTGTTGATAGGCAGCAAACTGGTCCCAGTGACAAATAACTTGAAGCTTGCAGAGATGAGATTTCTTGGACGTGGAGCCCCAACACCATTTGACAGTGGGCCAAGGCAGGCTGCACAAAGGATGATAGCAAGTGTTCAGTGGAACCAGTCGCTGAGAGGAGATGTTGTGGAAATTGAGGAGCCACAATAAATTTGTAACATTCAGCCCGACTGAACTGCAACTGAAGGCAAGGTATGGCCCCTTCACAGGCTATCCCAAGGGCTACCAACATGACATGATCTAAGTCAGGGGTACCCATGGGGTAAGCAACTAGGCGGGGACCATTCCCAAGGTTCAGTATTGTGGGGGTAATAGGCTGTTTGGCAATATCTTCCTCAATAGAAGGACTGGTTATTTCAGGTGAATTTGGCTCTTGTATAGGCAGAGGCAAAGGACCTGAAAAAGTGGATGCAAAAGGGATAACCAAGGGGCTTACAGCCCCTGTAGTGAGCACCATTCTTGTTGTGTTCTGAGGCGCGGCACAGACACACAACAGGAAATTCTAACCTTAGGATTGGATTTGTACTAAGTCTCAATTAGATGACAGGGAAGGCAAAAGTGTTTACCTTGCGGCCCTGGGAGAATAATCTCTACTAGTTGTGGCTAGAGAGAGGCGCAGAAGTACAGAAGACACAAAGACAAAAATGTGAATAGAACTTAATTTTTTTGGCAAATTTCAAAATGGAATATATAGTAGTTGAGAATACTCAAAACACTACCAGGTTGGTAGGATCACTTGCTACCAGCATTAGTGGGGCAAGTGAGTTGCGCAGGGATCAGGAAACCAAACAATTGTACTCCTGAATTGGTCATCAACTCATTTTGAGTAGCAAAAGCAAAAGCGAGAGATTTGTCCTCAAAATGGCCTACCAAAGGCAAAATCAAAATACTGTGAATAGCGGTATCATAACACTCTGCGTCATATAACCCTTCAACTAATGGAACTCTAGAACAAGTCAATTACTCCCTGGTGTCCATAATGAGGAAACTCACGCTCTCCCATACTGCCAATTAGGATATGTTTCTCCCTGCTGCCCTCTTTGCTTACCAACGCAGTAGGCACCAAGTAACTGGCCAGTCCCCTTTTGCCATGCTGTATGGACATGAAGCCGCCACCCCCTCAATCTTGGGACCCCCTTGATCAAAGTTGATGTTTCTGCAAATCATGAGGCCCATGTAAAAATTTATCAACTGTATCATTGACATCCAAGCAACAGCTTATTCCACTGCTTACAAGGTTAAGGCTCTGGAGCTCTTGCCGTCCAATGCTGCTAGAGCCCCCCTCTCTGAGTATCAAATAGGCAACCTAGTTCTCTACTACCAGAATCATACAGGTGATAGAGTCCATAAGCTGGATTACCTCTGAAGTGGGCCCTGAAAAGTCATCTTTAAAAAGGGTGTCAAGTATACCGTGAAATTGCTGTCTTCTGGAAGTCCTTTGGCCCGCGTTCACTCCAAATTTCTCCGCAAATATCAACTCCCTGTGTCCAATCTTGAGAGGGGAGATGTCAGAAATTGCGCCATTAACGCTATTTCAATATGGCCTTTGAATAATGATAGTTGCAAATATTTGACTGGTTTTGCTTTCAATTTCAGGAATTCCTTGTTTTCTGTAAATGGGTCTGGTTTAATATCCACCCATTCCGGATTATTGTACCTGTCTGTGAATGATCCTGGTATGAACTTATCCCAACGTGACCCCCTCAGCCACTCTGTCTTTCTAATGAGTGATCACTGTCCCTTGTCTACTATTTAAGTAGAATCAAATCTCCTAATAAAGACAAGTTTATCCACATTTGTGTTGGCTTTTATAATCTTTAAGCTTTTCCTATCCTTTCTGCCAAAAGGACTTTTACATCTTGTGTTCCAGGAAATTAAGGTAAGTGCCCTTAATTTTGCCCTGAAAGCTAACCCAAGGCTAGCTTTGAACCTCAAATCTTTTTTATAAAGATTTTCCACCATGTCCTCCTGGATGCTGTCCCCAGGAGCCAAACACGGCAATAGACATAAATTTGGGGACAAAGTTTGGGTCATGAATATTGATAAAAGCAAACTACAACCCAATAAAGTAGGTCCAGCAATCATTCTAAAGGTAAACAACAATAACATTTACCTTATACAAGGACTCAGAAAGCGTAAACAAGACAAGACCCTACAGCATGATTGCCTGAGACCCTGCAAGGCAAGTCAAAAGCAACACAAAACCACCCTGCCTGCCACAGAACAACAGTTAGTCCAGTATGGCGCCTTGGCTCCTGACAACTCCCTGACAGCCTACCTCCAGAGGAGGCCAACCTTTAGTTGGGGGGTGTTGAAACAGCAGGCTCAACCCGCCAGCAAGGTTCCAAACAAGCAGGTTTGTTACCCGCAATCCAATTACCCGGCCACTCAAAGCCAGACTAGGAAGTCAACTTGAATTACCAAATCCAACAACATAAACAGATGATGATCCCTTATGGTGAATACCTTTTTTTGGCACTTGACTCATTATCAGTATCAAGCCACCTCCTCTTCCATCCAGCCATGTGATCACCAATCATGTTCCTGCTATCCATTAAATCACAATAGTTATATAATCACTATCTCACAATAAAGATTATTATCTATCCTCTAAATATTTTTCCTCTTGTAACTCTGCTAAAACATCACAGTTACAACACAATTACCTTTACCTAAGAAGGTACCAAGTGACAATGACCCTAATGTATAATGTACCATGAAGGACTGAGAGACCAAAGAAAAGGATAGAGTAGGGTGAGAAACAGTCTCATTGCAACAGGAAAATTTCTAAGTGGGAGACAAGGGCTTGTTTGTCAACCATGATTTGCAAAAATTGGAACCAGGACTAAGAGGAACATGATTTGTCATGAATGTCAGGGATCCAGCCTGTGAGGGGGGGGGTCTTGAGAACTTACAGGTGGACAGCCCGCGGGTCCTTCAGGAAGGGTCCACCACAAGATTGGAGCTAACTTTACAATATAAGATAATAATTTGACCAGAAGAGCCCAGGGTCTACTAGCAGGCACCATTGAGTTAATCAGGCTTGTGAGGGTGATGTGTATCACTCCAAATATCTGAGTGGAAGTGGATTCATTGGCTGCAGCAGATTCTTGTGGGCAGTTGGGCCGCAGGGCAAGAGGTGGTGTTATTGGAACCAAATATGCAGGCAGGTAGTTGTAATTGTTGCAGATTAGCAGAGGGGGTCTGGTAATCTTGGTGCCTTCTCTGTAAATGGTCTCTGTCTCTCTAGTTCTAGCCTCTTGGTTGTAGATTAGGATTTCATCTAGGGTAAACTCTGAATACGCTGGGTTGGGTGGGTATACTGTGAAATTTACTGGGCCAAAGGGAGCTCCTGGGGGACAATATAGTTTGGGCAGTTGGTCCGCAGTTTCTTGGGGTTGTTGAGTATGAGGTACAAAACTGCAGGAGGTAGAATGCAAATGAAATAGAAATAAAATCAAATATGAAACAACCTAGTTGAATCAAAGGTTCATGTCACTTTATTGCAAGAATGGCAATGGGCAACTTCCTGACAGCCAGGGTATAAGTATACCCATCTTCCATGGAGAAACATTTACAGTTCCTTTGGGCCTGTTGAAACTGTATATCAGGGGTTTGAAGCCCTCAATGGCATTCATTGCAGGGGTAATTCATTGGTTGGATCAAACTAAGAAGCCTCAAATTTCCCTTTTGGGTTTTAGGGTTTTAGGGTTCAAATCCTGTAGTTGAGATTTTCCCATGAGCATAGTTAGCAGGAGTTTTTTATTTGTGACAATGAAAGTCAAGCTTAAAAATACCTACCTTGATTTTGCTCACCCTCAAATCCCCATGTTGCAATCTGAACCGCCATTAGTCCTGTAGTGGCAGCATCACACAAGCTAAACAACCTTTTTTTGTTGAATTTTATCTCCTCTGTAAAAAAATCTTAAAAATTATGTGTCATGAATATTACTGACATTAAAGAGAAAACTGTTTTTAATCACAAAATCATAACATTCAGTACACAAGAGAACCCAAATTGACTATTTGTAGGAAATTTGATAAAAAATACTGATGAAGCCATAATTGTCAGGCACCCACCCACTAGGAAGTAACCCTCCTAGGTGGTGAACAATTGCCAAAGGATTCAATACTGTAACCAGGGATCCCTTCAGGAACAGAAACCATTCCAAGATGGTTTGGCTCTCCAATGAGTCAATACCAATCAAGGAGGGCGTTAAAGCGGCTCAGGAAAAAGTATGCGCCAAGATAACTTAACAAAAAGGCCAAAGCCAAAGGATGAAACACTTGAGGTTTGTTTGCCAAAGGACAAGAACCATAAACCTTAGTCTCCTCATGCACAGGAGGATTTGCTGAGATAGGAAAGGCTTTATACCAGACTCCCAGAATCACGCAACGCCAAGATCTATCTAGGAATTGGGAGTCTGCAGTTGTACCAGAATCCGCGTGGGAACCTATTGAGACGCTAGCAATCACAATTGAGGACAAAACAAACCAGAGTAACCATTTATACCCAAGCCACTCCCCATTAGGAGTCTTGGGCAATTTCATGGCCTTGGAAATTTAGAGGTTGTATAAAATAAAAATTAACAACAGTCACTTAGGTGAATGAAGACTTTATTGATTGAACAAATACTTAAAGAAAGCTTACCAGCTTTTTATAGCATGGTAGCAAAATAATATGGGAAAAGGAGTTTGGGAAGTTGGAGATCAATTGGAGATAAGCTGGAGATTTAGCAGTTAGACTTTCAAACTTGGGATTTTTAACTTATTTCTTAAATTTCCCTAACTCTTCAATAAAAGGTAATGTATTCTTAGCCTGATCCTTAATTCTTGGCATGGTCTTGGCTGGTTTGAAGCTCCTCCACAGAAACTGGAGGGCCAGGAGGTGACAAGGGAGGCACAACAGAAGGAACAGCAGCCAGAGGACCCAAAAACAGAAGCAGACAATCACCATCTTCAAAACCATTGCCAACGTCACCGGGCGTGGCTTCTAAACGTTTCAAATCAACGTTGGTGATTGTTGCTTGGCTGGGAGCAAGTTCAGAAGGTAATGATTGGATAGAACTTAAGTTAACGTTAACTTTGAATAAATCTTTATCCACAAGGTCAAAAGGAGACCCAGGTTTGAATTTTGGTGCTGAAAACACAGAATTGACAGCCATTTCCAGATTAAAAGAAGAAGGTAATAAAGAACAGGTATTACTTACTAACCCTTTCTTTTTAGGAGTTCCAGAGACAACCCAAGGGGGAATAACTTCTAATCCTTCAAATTTTGATAAGTTGTTGTCAGGGATGTTAACAAAGGCATTCATGACACTACCCCCACCTAAGGAAAGACCCCTCCTAGAAAGAAAACCTTTTAGAATCTTGGAACAGTGTTGCAAGTTCTCTTCAGGCTCCCAAGAGTTGGACTCCTCTCCATAGTTCTTTCATTTGACCAGGAATTGTGATTTCCCCTTGATCTGGCGGGAATCAATGATGTCCTCCACTTCCAATTCAAAGGTGTTGGAGACAATCTGTGGATCAGGATTTCTTCCTTCAAGATTATTGGGATTGCCATTGTAAGGGGTCAAGAGATCCACATGGAAAACATCATGTACGCTAGATCCTGTTAGAAGCTCAAGTCTGTAGTTCAAGCTAGAAAGTTTCTCCAGAACCTTGAGTGGACCAATCTTCTTGGGTCCTAGCTTCTTGGTAGGTATCTTTAACTTAAGATTGTGGGCGTTCAGGTAGACATAGGAGCCCACTGTGTAGTATTTCTCTGGAGAGCAGTGGCGGTTGGCGTACTTCTTGTATTCCTTGCGGGCCTTGGTCAAGAACAAGATCAGATCAGAGTGTATTTTCTTCATTTGGTTTGCTAGCTTGTCTGCCTGGGGGTACCTTGATTCCAAGACTGTGGTTGGAAAACTCTCAAGATTAAACCCAAAATTAGCAAAGAAGGGAGACATTCCAATAGAGCTGTGATAGGCGGTATTGTAGCATAACTGAGCTAAGTAACAGAAGGAACTCCAATTATCCTGACAAGAATTAACATAATGGCAAAGATACCCCTCCAAAACCTGATTGACTTGCTCAGTTTGTTCATCTGTTTGTGGGTGAAAGGAGGTATACAAGTTAACCTTGACTTCCATCTGTTCCATAAGAGCCTTCCAGAAACAGGATGTAAATTGCACCCCTCTATCTGATGTGATGTCTGTGGGCAAACTATGATTGCATACTACCCTTGAAAAGAACATGCTGGCCACTTCCTTGGCAGTGCAGGACAAAAATGAAATAAATATGGCATACTTGGTGAAACAGTTGACTACTACCATCACCCCAGTATTCCCATTGCTAACTGGTAGATTGACTATGAAATCCATAGACACCAAAGACCAAGGGCGTGTTGGAATTGGAAGCAGGCGGAGAAGACCTTGGGGTTTGGAGTTCCCTGGCTTGTTCCTCCCATAAGTCACACAAGAGCAAACAAACTCACAAACGTCCTTCTTCATCCCAGGCCACCAGTATTGTCTGCTGAGTCTCTTCATGGTTTTCATCAGGCCTCCATGTCCTGCCAGTTGTCCTTTGTGCATATGGCTGACTGCTTGAGTCCGCAGGTTACCTTCAGGGATGACTAGTGAGCCATTAACATAAGAAATTCCCTGATTATTAACCATTACTGCCTTAGGAGTTTTCTTCAGCATGCTGGTGAGCTCTTCTTGGAAGGAGAACAACATCTTAGCTTCCATAATCTCTTGGTCAAAGGCCATGAAGGCAGATATCTCAATGATGCTGGAGAGAAACTGGGAGGAAGATAACACTGCTCAATTATTATGATCCAGATTAGCAGCTGGACTGCCCTTGAGGTCTTCATGTCTGCTAATTGCATCTAGAACTATGTTTAATTTCCCGGGTGTATATTCTAATACAAAGTCATAGGCTAAGAGATCAATGGCCCATCTGGCCAAGCAAGGAACAATCTTTTACTTCTTGGTGAAGTACAAAAGGTTTTTGTGATCCATACAAATGATTGTGGGGATTTGCTCCCCTTGAGGTATCTTCTCCAGTCTTTTCAGGGGATTCACAATAGCGTACAGCTCCTTCTTGTACACATGGTAATTATGTTACCAATCCAATAGCTTGTATGAGTAGAAGGCCACAGGATGGAATTCACCATCCTCCCCTTGCTGGAGCAGTACCGCCCCCAATGCGTAGTCAGACGTGTCAGTCTCTAAAAAAATTGGTGGTCAGGGTCAGGCCGCAGCAGTACAGGAGCCAAAGTAAAAGCGTGTTTGAGAGTATCAAAGGACTCCTGAGCCTGAGACAACCAAACAAAAGGAACCTTGCTAGAAGTGAGGGCAGTCAGAGGAAGAGCATTAGGAAAAAATCCTTAATGAACTTCTAAAAGAAGTTGGCAAGACCCAAAAAGCCATGTAACTTGGTGCAAGAAGTTGGCACTGGCCAATTTAACACTGCATCAACCTTGGACGGTGCAATTGCAAAACCGCCTGGTTTGATAGAGTACCCCAAAAACTCAATTTCTGACGCAAAGAACTCACACTTTGAAAGTTTACTATAAAGCTTAGCCTTGCTGAGGGCTTCCATGACCTCCTTCAGGTACCTCATGTGAATTTCTTCATCTGGAGAGTAAATCAGTATATCATCCAAGTAAACCACAACACTAGTGTCTAAGAAGGGAACAGAACCTCATTCATTAGTCCCTGAAAGGCAGCCGGGGCATTACTAAGACCAAAGGGCATAACCAGGTACTTGTAAAGTCCAAAAGGTGTTTGTATTGCTGTCTTTCATTTGTTGCCTTCAGCAATGCGTATCTGATTGTAGGCGTTTCAAAGGTCCAACTTGGAAAAGACACGGGCACCCATGAGTTTATCTTTAAGGGTTTTGGCCGCTGGGAGTGGGTTTTGGCTTTAGATAGTAATTGAGTTGAGTTTGACATAATCCACTACAGGTTGGAGGGTTCCATTGGACTTGATAAAGAAGATTGGGGAGGAGCATGATGAGTTGGAGCGGCATATGAAACCCTTCTTCAGATTCTCGTCCAGCTTTTCCTTCAGAGCTATGCCCTGTGCTTGGTTTGTTGGGTAGAGTTTGCCCCAAGAAGGTACATTTCCTGGTATCTGCTCAATTCTGAGATCTGAGGTCATATGAGCGGGTAATTTATTGCAGCTGGTCTCACTGAATAGTCCCTCATAGTGATGAAGTTCCTTGGGGAGTGACCCCTTATGGTGGGATTTATCCTGGCTCAAACTGGTGATGAGCTCCAACTCAGTGTGCCTGTGTGTATTGTATTGACCAATTGGGACTTAAAAGGTAATTCCCTGGTTGGAGAACTCATTTTGATGTGTGTCCCAGTTGATATTCATCCAGGCTTGCTTGCACCATGGGTAGCCAATGATGACAGGGCAGGCAAGTCCACAAATGGTGGAATAATTCAGGGTAAAAGGTGAACCAGATATGCAAGTTTCAATAGGACAAGAAATTCAGTTTACATGAATGGCTGACTTGTTTGCCAAAAGTACAGATGAGGGAGTGTAATCTTCAATGTGTAGTAACTTCAAGATAGAATGATCAAGGAAGTTACCCATGGCACCAGTATCCAGAAGAGCAAAGGTGTCCAAGCTTCCTTGATTAGTCTTGATGGTAACAGGAAAGGAAGCATAAGACTTATTGGCAGATTTATTTGGGTCAGCAGCCGCCAAAACTGTAGATGGGGTCTGTTGGACGTGGTTGAGGGCAAAGCAATCCTTGACCTGATGACCCTTCTTACCACAATATAGACAGCAGCCCTTGTCAATGTGGTGTTTACGTTTGGTGTTAGAAAGCTGATACCCACCACCTTCCTTGGGTACAAGACCAGAAGGAAGAGTATCTGATTTGGTCTTCTTGGTAGGCAGGACCTGAAGTGAAGAAGGCTTCCAGGGAGGAAGTTGTTTGACCCAAGGGGCCCAGCAAAGGATTTCTTGAATCAGGTCATTGTAGTCCGTAGGGAGCATGTGGTGGGCCAAAAAACCCTTCAGTTCCAGGGAAAGTTGCTTCTGTAATAGATAACAGGCTTCTTCATTACCCATCCCAATGGCATTCTTGATTCACGTGAATTCCTCAATAAATTCTGAATTAGCCATTTTTCCCTGGTAGAAGCCTAAATATTTGGTCACAGAGTTCTTCTGTTGAAAGTTTAGGTGAAATAGTGGACAGAAGGTGTTTGCAAAAATTAGGGTAGTTGTGGAGCAACTCATCTCCCTTAAGAATTCTTTTTGCGTACCACTGACAGACTTTGCCTTTAAGTTGTTCAGCAACGTGATGGACCTTCTGCGCATCTGTGTGTAATTATTCAGGGGCAGTCTCAAAGAGAGATTGAGTAAAGGCAAGCAGCATCAAAATTTAATTGGAGGCTTCATCCTCTGGCTGAGCAACGGAGATGCTGTTTAACACCACAGTCTGAACCTGGCTGTTCTCATGGGTTTTGGGCAAGAGGGATTGTTTGTGTATTAATGCCAATAGATAGACTGTGAGACATAAGATGGAAACAATGAATACCAACGCCATTGTTTTCAATAGTCCCAGCTGGTACGCAAGCTCTAAGGCCTTGACTTGGCTTGAGGTCCCAAAGAGGGCCTCAAAAATGGGTTCAATCAATCTGTCAGGCACCCACCCACTAGGAAGTAACTCTCCTAGGCGGTGAAAAATTGCCAAAGGATTCAATCCCGTAACCAGGGATCCCACAGAAACATAAACCATTCCAAGATGGAATAGCTCTCCAATGAGTCAATACCAACCAAGGAGGGGGTTAAAGCGGCCCAGGATAAAGTACGCGCCAAGATAACTTAACAAAAAGGCCAAAGCCAAAGGACAAAACACTTGAGGTTTGTTCACCAAAGGAGGAGAACCATAAACCTTAGTCTCCTCATGCACAGGAGGGTTTGCTGAGATGGTACTGGCTTTATACCAGACTCCCAGAATCACGCAACGCCAAGATTTATCTAGGAATTGGGAGTCTGCAGTTGTACCAGAATCTGCACGGGAACCTATTGAGACGCTAGCAATCACCATTGAGGACAAAACAAACCAGAGTAACCATTTATACCCAAGCCACTCCCCATGAGGAGTCTTGGGCAATTTCATGGCCTTGGAAATTTAGAGGTTGTATAAAATAAAAATTAACAGCAGTCACTTAGGTGAATGAAGACTTTATTGATTGAACAAATACTTAAAGAAAGATTACCAGCTTTTTATAGCATGGTAGCAAAATAATATGGGAAAAATAGTTTGGGAAGTTGGAGATCAATTGGAGATAAGCTGGAGATTTAGCAGTTAGACTTTCAAACTTGGGATTTTTAACTTATTTCTTAAGATTTCCCTAACTCTTCAATAAAAGGTAATGTATTCTTAGCCTGATCCTTAATTCTTGGCATGGCCTTGGCTGGTTTGGAGCTCCTCCACAGAAACTGGAGGGTCAGGAGGTGACAAGGGAGGCGCAACAGAAGGAACAGCAGCCAGAGGACCCAAAAACAGAAGCAGACAATCACCATCTTCAAAACCATTGCCAACGTCACCGGGCGTGGCTTCTAAACGTTTCAAATCAACGTTGGTGATTGTTGCTTGGCTGGGAGCAAGTTCAGAAGGTAATGATTGGATAGAACTTAAGTTAACGTTAACTTTGAATAAATCTTTATCCACAAGGTCAAAAGGAGACCCAGGTTTGAATTTTGGTGCTGAAAACACAGAATTGACAGCCATTTCCAGATTAAAAGAAGAAGGTAATAAAGAACAGGTATTACTTACTAATCTTTTCTTTTTAGGAGTTCCAGAGACAACCCAAGGGGGAATAACTTCTAACCCTTCAAATGTTGATAAGTTGTTTTCATGGATGTTAACAAAGGCATTCATGACAATAATAGATAAAGCTTAAATAAAAAGAAAAAAGAACTTTCTATAAATTTGTCAGGATATCAAGTGCACTGTGCTGCTCTGTTGGGGATTGGTGGAGCAGGAACAGATATAGGCATGACCCACCAGAAGATGGGACCTAACTTTATCAGGTAGGATAGGGCTTTCCATTCATAGCCCATGGGCTAGCTTCTGGCAAGGAAGATTCAATCAATCCTGTAAGTTATAGTTAAAGCACACCAAGGAATTGACTACTATGGCCATTAGAGCCAGAAGTGGGTGGGGCGTAACAGTGGGTTTAGGAGTTAGTGGGGCTCCATTAGAGCTAGGTAAGTAGAAGCATTATTTCATTTCCTGTTGAATATCAGGGGATACACAGTGATGTTCTTGCTGTTGCAGATAAGATGGTAGGGATCTTTGGGAGCATCTGGACGGGTGTATCACGGCAGGTCTTCCAAAAACCAGGGTTTGTGGTCAGTGTTGGGTGGATACTCTGTTAAATGTACAGGACCAAACAGAGCATCAGGGGTAGTAGTAATCAGGCCCTTTTGGGTCTCCATTTGGGGCTTGATGTTCAACTCCTGATGGTGAGTTTTGGTATCTGGGCAATTGCAGGTAAAAGTTTATCAGAAAAATGTATGGAAATAGATTGGTGAACCAAAGTTTCATAACAAAATTTTATTGGTAAGAATGATTATAACTAGTTTCACTGGGAATCTGAGACTTATATAGCCACTACCTTCAGGTGCCTCTTCATGCTCTTCTCTGGTTATCTGGGTGGCATGATTGGGCATCCAGTTTTTTTACATCTGGTTGGCTGGCAAACAGCTAATATTAGTATCATCAAGCATAACTGCTTGGCCCTTGGGTGGCTTATCTACAAATAACTGATCATTAATTACTGAGGGACTAGTTGCAGGTGTCATATAACATCCTTAATCTGGTCACTAATTTGGGGTTAGCCTGAAAAGCCCTGGTGGGCCAGGTCTTCTTGAATAAAAAGGGGTTCCCAATTGGAAATCCTGAATTGCTTAATGGAGGGTGGGCTTGAACTGGGAGCCCTGGGCAGCTAAAATTAGCCTGCTCAGGCCCAGTCAACCCCATCAAGGCTTGATCATAGCTTCTGGGGCCCATAATGAGCCTACAGTAGCAGGCAAAGCGGAATTAATTCCTGTATCTGGAATTTTGTTTTTTGAAGCAAAAGCAGGTGCAGGTGTGGTCTTGCTGCCAGCAACCCCTGTCTGGTGGCAGGATTTGGGTTCAATTACTTCAGGGGCTTTTAACTTATTACTTATGTAACAAAAATAGACCAAAAATCCCATGCACCTTGCTGGTCCAGGCTCCAACCACTCTGCTGCCCACGCTGTGAGAAAGGGAGGCTAAACTAACCAAGTTTGGCTCCCATCCTGGGGAAAGATCCACCAGGATGCCAACCAGTACAACACTAGAATGGTTGCTCTAAAAGGGGTCCATAAGGACAAAGCAGGGAAGAGTGGAGAAAAGTAGGCATTGGTTGCCATCAGAAGCATGCCAGGCAGAATCCAAGGTGTGCAACCAGGAGAAAATTGAGTTAGTTGTGGAGGTGGTTTGACAAAGGGTACCTTGCTAACTACCTTGGGCAAATGATCTGCACTACTGGTGCAGGAAAATAGGGGGACATCTCCTGAACACAGAAAAAGTCTTCTTTGCTGTGAGCAAGATTTTGATAAAAAAGCTGCCAGAGACCAGAGTCCTACAAGCCCAACCAGGTAGATTATCCAGGACATAGAAAAGACAGTAATAATTATCCCTAAAACAGGCAGCTGAAATGAACAGATGGTGCCATACATTTAGAGACGTGAAATGCAACACAAGCAGTACAGGGAGCACTAAAAAGACAAAAAAATAGCAGTGGGAATACCATTTTCAAATTTCTCAGGAAATTTGGAAAATTCCAGGGTGGTTGCAGGGACTTTTATCTTGGAAAAAGCAGTTTCAGAGATATTTATGGGGTTTTCTTTGTTTTTAAAAAGCCAAGAACAGCATCAGAGACTAAGGAGACTGCCAAATAGCTGCTTAAAGCTTTAATGTCAACTTCAAAGTTGTTTTTTGCTTTTGGATAAAAAATCCAGACTTAAATTAAGTAAACATATGACTTTTACTAATAAACTTTAAGTTTAAGCCCAGTTTCAAAAGCATTAAGGATGACAAAAATTACTTTACACTAATATAAACAGCAAGAGAAGAATCTAGGAAGCCTAGGGACCGGGAGAAGGATTGGCAGGTAATGAAATCAGGTAAATGCTAATAACTTTAAATTCCAAAATACCCCACATAATTTAAAAAAATTAAATGAATAAAGCCAAACTCAAACTTTATTTTGAAAAATAGACAAGCAGGGTTCCCAGGAAAACCTGCTTGAAATTTAAGATTTTTTTGTCAACTTTGAAGCCACTGGGAGTAGGGGAGTCTCCTGGTTGACTGGAAGAGAATATTTGCAGACCAGAATCAGGAGGATTGAAGAGGTTTGGATTAATTTCCTCTACCAGATCTGATTGGATGTGGGTTATGAATAGAGCAGGGTAGCTAAAATCCAGGAATTCAGGGCAGGAGAAGTCCTTCAATTTGGCACATTCTGACTGATTAATGCACAATATTTTAAATGGGGATGAAACCACGACAACAAATAATCCAAATTGATTGGGGATTTTTCCCAAGTTGGACACAAAGGTTGGGCATCAGCTGTCATGGTAAGTTCCATATTGTCAGGAATCTTTTGGCCAAGTAGAAAAGCTCAGAAAGCCAGAAAACCTTTAACAAACCTGACTGATTTAACATATTTGAATCAAACAGTTGATTGAAAATGGGTTACAGCTGCTCCAGTTTGACGGTCAAATCCAATTCCCCCGTAAGTTGACATTGATAAATTGACGTAATTTGATGATCACCCAATATGAGCTTATTAATCAGCATGGTCATCATAAGTTGGTCACTCAATGGTTCTTTGCAACCTGGACTAGATACTCACTTGATATTGTGGAAGGAATAGGAGCCCAGGATCCAGGTGGTATTGCTTAGTCAATTTTTCTGATATATATTGAATAATTTTCCCTGTTTTATCTCTAAGAGTTGAGTCCTCCTAAATTTACTCAATAAAAATAATATATTCTCTAGTCTAACTTTACTTTTGAAAATACATCCTGTAGTTGGGTTGTTACCTACATCCCTTACAATTTAATCCTTAGCCAGATTATTACGGGAAGATGGGGGCCTGCTGTTGGTACTTTGTTGTTCTTGCCGCCAAATGTTACTTCAATGCTTGTCAATCTTGGAGCTGTTCCTACTCTTATCAAAGCTTAAACTCATGTGCTATCTCAATGTCCTGAATTTTATGCTGAAGACACTCTGATTTTCTTGCAGGCCATACATCTAGGGCCTTTCTGGTTAGGGTTAATTATTTTACTTAACCCTAGTACCTCATTTGAAAATTTCACAAAACAGTAGCTGAAGCTGCATTGATGGTTAATCATTAACTTTATGTGTATTTGATGGGTGATTTCCCACAACATGAAGACAGCTTCTTATTATCCTGTAATTTCTCTCACATCAGTGGGCGCAATCTGGAAGGGGCATGCCAGGAAATTTTCTCATTTATTTTATGTGCCAATCTCCCAGTGAATTAGAGGTTTGGCAGGGGTTTGAGAGGATTTCTTATTTCTTTGGGGGGGATCACTATCCAAAGCCAAAGGTAGAGTAACTTTAAACATGCACCTATCACTAGCCACCCTGCCACCGCCAGCACACCCACTCTCATCCAGGCATCAGGCATAAGACAGCAAGCCCCAAGCCAGTATGAGTCATGTTGCCATAAATAAATCTCCCAAAAAAAGAATTTGGAAATTCAGGATATGTCTTTTCAAAATCCAAATACAGGAATTTCTCAAAAAAGGAATTTTGGGAAGTCCTAGTACCTAGTGCTTTAACTTATCCTTGTCAACTTATCCCAATAAAGCAAAACCAGGTGACCAGAGTTAAAAGCATGAAAATATATTTATGCCAAGAACCCAACATTCTCATATTGGCAATAATCCACCGCCCAGTAAACAACTATGCAGAAAATGACCAGAGGCTCACCAAGAAAGGTAAAAATCACACTTAAACCAAAATATAAGGTTTTAATATCCAAGTATTGAGGGTAAAAATTTAGTAACATAAGATGGCAGGTTAGGCAGCTCAAAGCAATTCAAGGTGTAAAAAATTGGATAGAAGTTTACTGCCTGACGGAAGGCTTTGACAAGGATGTTGCATTGTCTAAGGCTGACAGCAAGGTACAGTAGCGTAGCTGCAGAGATCACATAAATAGCCAAGGTGTGAGTTGGGCGAGATGACACCAGGGGTGTCCACGGGTTCAAAACCATTGAGTTGAGGTGAGCTGGCTTATTGTACAATATCCCTTTTGGTCCCTGTGGTTCAGGACCAAACTGAGCATTGGTTGGCTGGTGGCCCCCTATCACAAGATAAGCTGTCAAGACAGCTGTGAAGATGATGTAGATTATTTTCTGACTTGGGAAGGGGTAATGGGTTTAGTAAGGTTACTTGCTTAGCCTGGGAAAAGGATTGATTAATGTGATAATATTGAGGAGGATATTTACTCAATGATAGCACAAACTATCATTGATGGGTTTGTCTTTATTTATACTAGTGGACCTGCAAGGCATGATTATTGGAAGGCATAGCATTGGGGAACCAAGGTTCTGAGTTGCATCTGTTATTCTTTTTTTTGGATTGACTTGGGTAGCTGGCAATTAAGAAGGTTTGACTGGATCCAAGTTTGCATTAGCATAGTGCAAGTTTGCTCTTCTTCATGCATCCAAATTCATTTACTGAATTTGGTGCATGATTTCCATTGTTGGGTAACCTGTCAGTCCATTCTCCATTTGGTAGGCTCCCAAATTGGGCAGCAGCTCCTCCCAAGTTTGGCTTTGGGGAAATTGCCTTTCCTGATTTTCCAATCTGGCTATTTCCCAAAGGAGTGGATGGGGACTGGCCTGCTGGCATGGGAGGGAAAAGGCTGGCAGGTGGCTGGCAGGTGGCAGGCTGGCCCATGGGTGCTTGGTTTGAGGATGACTTACAGGTGGGGCTGGCAAGAGTGGTGGGCGCCTGTGCTTGGTGGTGGGCATCTGCTTAATAATGGCAAGCGTCTGCGTGTTGGCAGCGGGCAACAGCTTGGTTGTGGCAGGCTTCTGCGTGATGGCAGCGGGGGTCTGCGCGGCGGCGGTGGACATCTGCTTAGTGGCAGCAGAGGTCTTCTCAGTGGTGGCAGGTGCCTGCACGTTGACAACAGGCAACGGCTTGGTTGTGATAGGCTTCTGTGTGGTGGCAGTGGGGGCCTGCATGGTGGTAGTGGACGTCTGCTTGGTGGCAGCAGGCGCCTGCACATTGATAGCAGGCAACAGCTTGATTGTGACAGGCTTCTGCATGGTGGTGGATATCTGTTTGGTTGTGGCGGGCTTTTGCATGGTGGCAGTGTGTATCTGCTTTATGGCAACAGATGCCTGCAAGTTGGTGGCAGACATCTGCTTGGTGACAGAGGATGTCTGCACGTTGACGGTGGATGTCTGCTTGGTGGCGGCGGGTGACAGTTTATTGATTACACAACTATAAGTGTCAGGAATATTACTGACAAAGGTACCTGTCAGGAACCCACCCTGCAGGGAATAGCTTTCCTGCCTTATGGATTAAAGCATAATGATTTAAACCTGTTAAAATAGACTCAATGGGTAATGATACCATGTATAAATGGAATTTTTCACCAACAATACAGTATCAATCAAGGAGATGATTGAGGCAACTTAGGAAGACATACACTCCTATATATGCAAGCAGGAAGACAGAAGCAAAAGTGCCAGGAAACCAGGAATAGGTAGATGCATTAGGTGACTTAGGACAGGGTATTACTGGGCCAGTGGGTAATGCCCACCATAGGATGGATGCTAACTTGATAATGTAGGATATGGATTTCCCAAGTAAAGACCAGAGGCCGGAGTTGGGCACCATAGAGTCTACCAATCCTTTCAAAGTAACATAGAGCACTCTAAACAATTGGGTAGATGTGGTCTCAGCAGCAGGTGATGGTTTCATTAGGCAGTCGGGTTGCAGGGTTAAGAGCGGAGTCATGGAGACAAAGTAGGCAGGCAGATAGTTGTAATTTTCTTTAAAAAACAGGGGCAACACTTTGGATCACTTTCCTTTGTGTCTTATCTATTCAGTCTCTCTATTCCTTGCTAAGGGATTAGAAATAAGCATGGTCTCCAAGTCAAACTCCAAGTAGGCATGGTTGGGTGGGTATTTGGTAAAATGCACAGGTCCAAAAAGGGGCACCAGGGGGACAATATAGTGCCTGAGTTGGGTTTCCAGGTTGGCCTCTAGAGGGGGTAGTTGCCTGTTTGTCTACTTGACCAGAGTTGAAATGAAAGATCACTAAGAATAGATAAGGTAAGATTTGATCAAACAAAAAGTTCATAAAACTTTATTATCAAAAATTACAATAGGATTATCATACCGCTGGACTACTTATACCAGATGATGTAGCTACTTCACTTTTTGTGGACTTTGGTTTTAAGGACAATTTACTGGAAGGAAATAGATCTTGGCTTTTGGTTCCAAGGGCGGAGGATCCTGGTTGTGCTTTCTCTGGTAAACATAAGTGGTGATGCTTCATTCTGCCACTGTTGTTCATTGTATCACCTGAGCAGGCCAATTTCATCACCCATTCTGGACAGAATACTGGCAGTAGCTGGTGATCATTTGCAGGGCTATCAGTGGGCCTTGTTTTTACCTCCTTTAGGAAAGCTACAACTTCAGCATAGGTCTGGGTCTTTGGTGGCACATGGTTAACAGCAATCTGGTGAATATTCAGGGAATTATCCTTAAGAGTCTGGTGAGTCTTGGAGTAATTCAACAACTTGGGTTTACAACTCCCTGAGTTGGTGGGTTTTGTCCCTCCTTAGTGACTTGATTTGCCTTTAGAGGGTCTGGGTTTGATTCCCAGGTTTACAATGTTGATTTTGAACTTTAATTTTTGATATTTGACAGGCTGGAAGATTTCTGTTCCTCCTGGTTGGGGCAAGCCATCATTGGCAGTCCAGGATTTGACCCAACTGGAAGTCTGGCTGTCTCCTGTCTATCCTGGTTGGTGACAGGAGTCTCCTGAGGATCAGGGTTTGATTCCTGGGTTTTCAATATAAGTATTAAAATGTTCTTCATGACATCATCCCCTTCCTTCTCAGGGGTCCCTTCCTTCCTATTTTTCTTCTCAAGATATTGTTGGACTTCTAGCTGAGCGTTGGGTAGGTTGTTTAACGGTTACCAGGTGCTTTCCTCAGGTGGGTTCCTTTCCATTTGATGTATTAATGGGGGTTTTGAAGTGGACACAATCTCCATGAACGTATTCAACTTTGTATTCTTAAAAGTCCTAATTAGATGGGAGGGGGTCAGTCTTGACCTTCTGGTGGGGTAGGGATTTTCCTTCTACTTGAATAGTAGCGCATGGTGGAAGATGTTATGTATTTTCCACAAGGGGGTAACTCTAGTTTGAATGCTACTTCACCTACTAGCTTGGTGGTCTTGTAGGGGCCACTCCTTCTGTGGGTTAACTTCTGGCAGGGAACTGTCAAAGGCACATTTCACAAGTCCAAGTAGACCTTGTCATCTACCTTCAATGTTTTTCTGGGAATCCTCTTTTTGTCAGAACTAGCCTTATAAGTCTGGATAGCACAGGTCAGGAACTTAAGACAGGCTTCTTGGGTATCATGTATCTGTTTAATCCAGGTTTTTCCTGATGTTTTTGTCTCTTTACTGCTAATGATGGGATCCCATAATGGGACAACCCCTAATTGGTTTTAAAGGGGGACATTTTGGTAGATTTGTGATCTTTACTGTTGTAGATGTACTGTGCCATGGGTAAAATCTCAGCCCAGTTATCTTGGTCTGTGTTGGCCTAGCATTATAGTTATTTTTCAAGTATTTGATTTACTTGTTCAGTCCGGCCATTGGTCTGTGGGTGGTATGTGTAAAGTTACGCCTCCACCTTGGGCCTCTACTTCAATCCTCACCAAATGCTTGGGAATCTCTGCCAACTTATGCCTGGATATTTCCCAAAGATTTACTGAAAAACCTCCTATAAAGGTCTTCACACTATTAATTACAGAATTAGTTGGAAATGCACCCACCTAACCCACCCAAGAGACACCTCTAGTTAAATATCATGTGCAAGAGCAGCCAGGAGCAGTACTAATTGTATCCAAAGCAGGTTCCTCAATTTTAGTTGAGTCATTTTCCCTTTTGATTTTGTTTATTTGGATTTTTCCTGATTTTCTTGCCTCAAAAGATGCATCCATATTCCCTCATATCATTGGCCAATCAGATTTGAACATTCAACTTCCCATCCAAATTTCATCCCCTTCCTTTAAATAAATGCAAGAGTTGTAAAAGACCTTGCTTCATCATTCTCTACTCTAATAAAGTTCAAAATTTGTTAGTCTAATTTGGCCTTTTTTGTTTTTTCTGTTGCTTTGGTGTTAAGTTAATTCCTTCCCCCCTTTGGCCTCCCAGGAATTGTTAGCAGCAACCTTTTGGTTGTTGCTGAAATCACAATTTTATTGTGGTTGAGATCTTGGTTTTATTGTCTCTTAATCTGCTCTCCAATTCTCACAGTATGAGGTGGATACACACTGCTTCACCCCTAAGTCCTTCATCACCTGAGTCCAGTAGTTGGAGGTGAATTGTGGTCCCCTATCAGTGATGATTTCTGCCGGAGTGCTGTGTTGAGTTAGGATGCAGTTCTGGAAATTTCTAGCTGTCTCTGCGGCAGGGCAGTGGGTGATGACAGGGACAAAATAGGACATTTTATTAAACCTATCTACTATGACTAGAATGGCGTTGAACAAATTGGAAGGGGAAGTGCCACAATATAATCTATTGAAACAGACTGCCAGGGTCTTGTTGGTATGTCTAGTGGTCTTAGAAGGCCTTCAGGTTTGGATCTCACGGGGTTTGGTCCTTCTGCATGTCTCACAGCCTTTTATCTAAGCAGACACATCTTTGTCCTGTTGGGGCCAAGCATAATTCTTCTTGATTTCTTGGAGTGTCTTAAATCTGCCAGGGTGGCCAGTCATCTCTGAGTCATAGTAGTCTATGAGTATTTTGGTCCTTGTTTCACCTTCTGGTACATAGATCCAGTTATGTAGTAACAGGGTAGTTCCTTTCAATGAGAATCCTTTTTTTGTAGGGGCAGCTATCTGGCTCTGAGGTCAAGTTGGCAATGAATTCCGCAAAATACTTGTCTATTTCTGCGCCTCAATTATGTCAGGTTTGCAGGCCATGATCTTCATGTACATCAGCTAAATACCTAGGCTGACAGGATCCAGGAGTACGTGGGTGTTTTGGTCCTTGTTCTCAGATGTGGAGGGAATCATGTCTGCTCTTCTGCTCAGTGTGCTAGGTACTATGATGACTTTCCAGGATTATAGTAAATTTTCAGGGTGTAGTTGACCAGTTCTAGAGCCCATCTGGCCTGTCTCTAGCTCAGCTTTCTGGGTTTAAAGAAGTAAACCAATTTCTTGTGGTCAGTTAAAACCTTTACTTGTAATTCAGCGCAACATAGATACCAGTGTCAATGTTTCAGAGTCTTCATTATTGCAAGCATCTCCTTATTATATATTGAGTAGTTTTCTTTGGCAGGCAGCATCTTTTCAGAGCAATATTCCAAAGAATGTAGCATACCATCACCTACTTCCTGAATAAGGACTTCACCCACCGCAAAGTCAGACACATTAGTTTCCAGTACAAATGGTTTGGATGAATCCAGCATGGCCAGGACAGGGGCAGAGGTGAAAGCAAGCTTCAAGGCTTCAAAGGTGGTGGTAGATTCTGGGTCCAGAGAAACAGGACTTTTTCAGAGTAAAGACGGGTCAGAAGCAGGTTAATCAGAGAAAAGTTTTGGATCAAATCACTGCAGTAATTTTCCAGGCCCAAAAAACTTCTCATGTCTTTTCTGCATTTAGGAACTAGCCAGGTTTTTACTGCTTCTACTTTGTCCTGCGCCATGACAAAACTGCTGGTCTTTGCCACATATCCCATGAAGTTGACCTTGGACTGAAAAAATTCACATTTCTTAAGGTTGGTGTGTAAGTTGGCCTGGGAGAGTTTTTCCAGTATAAGGTCCAGGTGTTGGAGGTGGTCTTTGTGCAACTTGCCGTAGATGAGAATGTTGTCCAAATATGCAACACAAAATTAGTCAAGGTACTTGCCTAGGACAGTGTTGATCATCCTTTGGAAAGTTCTGGAGCATTGCACAGGCTGAATGGCATTACTAGGTATTTGTACAACCAGTATCTGGTTTTGAAAGCCGTTTTGTATTTGTCTCTGTCCTTGATTCTGATCTGGTTGAAAGCATCTCTCAGGTCAATTTTTGAGTACACCTGAGCTCCAGTCAGTACTTCACAAAGTACATCAGTGTTGGGGATAGGATAGCAGTTCTCCACTGTAATGCTGTTCAGTTTCTGGTAGTTCACACAGGAATGCATTCTGCCATCTTTCTTTCCTAAAAACAGCATGGGTGACAAGCAGGAGCCCTTAACACTCAGATGAAACCCTTTTTTACCATATCTTCAAGGTATGCTTTCAAGGCTACTTGTTTGTGGTGGTTGCAGCTGTAGATGGGGTTGTGGCGTGGTTGGGTCCCTGGTAACAGGTCTATAGCATGATTTTAGATTTAATGGATGGGTAAGTTTGTGGTGTTGGAAATTGTGCCATTAATGCTATTTCAATATGGCCTTTGAATAATGATAGTTGCAAATATTTGACTGGTTTTGCTTTCAATTTCAGGAATCCCTTGTTTTCTGTAAATGGGTCTGGTTTAATATCCACCCATTCTGGATTATTGTACCTGTCTGTGAATGATTCTGGTATAAGCTCATCCCAATGTGACCCCTTCTGCCACTCTGTCTACCTAATGAGTGATCACTGTCCCTTGTCTACTATTTAAGTAGAATCAAATCTCCTAATAAAGACAAGTTTATCTACATTTAGTTGGCTTTAATATTCTTCAAGCTTTTTCTTTTCTTTTTTTACCAAAAGAAATTCCACATCTTGTATTCCAGGAAATTAAGGTACATGCCCTTAATTTTGACCTGAAGGCTAACCAAAGGCTAGCTTTGAACCTCAAATATTTTTTATAAGATTTCCCGCTGTGTCCTCCCGGATTTTGTCCCCAGGAGCCAAAAGCAACAAAGTGGTGCTCACTACAGGGGCTGCAAGCCCCTTGGTTACCCTGTTCCTACGCACTTTCTCTGGTCCTTCTCCCTTTGTTGCTGAAGTACCAGAGCAACCTAAATTTTCTATTTCCCCTCTAAAAGAAGACATTACTGATGCCCCCTCAACTCCCATGGTACTGGTGCTGTCTCGGGCCTGCATGGGCCCCCCTTCTAGCTTTCTCTCTCAACTACAAGCAAGCTTGTGCTGCTGCCTGCTCTCTCCTCCACTCAGGCACTGTGGCAATGCACACTATCCCTGGTCACTGTCCCAGGTATGCTTCTGACGACCTGTACTCCTTCCTCTTGGACTTTGGTCTTCCCCTGTGTTGATGGAGTCTATGGATACTATTGGTGTGTTAGTCAACCATTTTATCCAACCCGCCCTGGTTCACTATCAACTTGCATTAGGATCTCAGAACCAACTTAAAAATGCTGTAGCCACCGCTATCTCAAACAACCATGCTTAAAATATGGCATATCAAGAAAAGTCCCACAGTCTCTTTGCATGTATTTCCAATAACCAGTGTGACTTTCTGGCCTCTCAGAAGTACTTAACCTCCTCACTAAATTCCCTTTGTTCCTTGCTCCCTGGATACATCAAAGATTGACTATGCAAATTGGATGAGCATCAAGAAGCGTGGCATGGACAAATTGAGGCCTTTCTGCTAAAGCATTGCCAGGATTTTGAGACTCTGGTAGTGAACTTAACCAATTCCAAGAACATATTAATTTGCAAATTCAATTGTTTGGAGGTCATGTTGATACTTGGGGCCGCCATCTGAAGCATTAATATGTTCTGGATAAGGATGCACTAGGCAGCACTCTATATCAAGTACAAAATTATGTGGATGATAGAGTAGTGTCTATAGAGGTGACTCCTCCCACTCCTCCTGTTGAGGCCCCATCTGACTTTGAAGCCAAGGTATAAGAATCAATAGCCAAGCTCAAGGCTACTACTTGGCGTCAATCTTCTGTTCAAAAAAATTCCCTACAGTTGAACCTATGCCTGACCCTTGCATTGCTTTGCTCACTGATTAAGTAGCTAATTTTCAAGGCAAAATTGAGTATTTAAGGCAACGCCTCTCTAATTCTGAGGGCTTGTCTTCTGAGTCTGAAGATGAAGAGGAAACCAAAGTTGTTGATACTCCTGCTCATGGCAATCATGGTTGCTGCCCTGGTTTGGAAGGTCAACCCTGGGTCAACTGTGCACGTGCACTAGATTAGCTTGCAGAAGTAACAAATGATGTAGCTGATAGGCAAGGCACATTGGAAAGAGATATACAAAATCTCTCCCACTTTATTGAGACTATCAATGGACAGTTCATCCCCTTGGTTGCTAAGGACACTTCTCTGACCACCCGTCTCAATGGGACTGCCAGCACCCTATTGGTGCAACAGATTAATATTGATGAATTTGGAGCTGCTGCCGCTACAGCTAGAGATATCAGTGGGGAAAACAGCTCTACCTTGTATACCATAGAGGAGATCCTTTGAATTCTCTGGGATAGACAACCTGCTGCTGAATCTGAAGTTGAGGGCAGCCCCCACATTAACGTCCTTAACCCAGGTGACAACAGCCAATCCATCTCATTGTCCATTGACCCTAATTATAAGCCTTCATTCAATAAGATATTTGACCCTAAAACCTTTACCATTGCTGCCTTCCTGACACTTTGTGAGACTGCAATGTGTAGGGCCACCAATATACTTAAGAAGGAACATATTCTTACCTGTCTGCATTCCACATGCCAAGAAGTTGTGGTCCCCAAACTCCCTTTGATTGTCACTTGGGAGGATATGAAGAGCCTCTTAATTGAGGAATTTGGAGGAGATCTTGCTTGGAAGTCAATAAGGATGCATTCATACACATTGCCTTTAAGCCCAATGAGACCCTGGCTTAATTTGCTGATTGTTTCTACATTGAAGGGCAACAGTTGATCACTTGTTGTCAATTAGCTCCCCGGGAAGCGTACACAGCATGTTTGAACGTTTTGAAGGTGAACCAAAACCTATGTCTTCACTTTAAGACCCATAAATCTTCCCTTACTTCAATGAAGACTACCAAGACCCTTTTTCAAGACATGCACTTGACCCAAGGGGGTACTGTGGTGCGCAGAAATAAGGCCAACAATGTGGGAATCACCTCCTGTACTCTGCACATTATGACTCTAGGCTCAAGTGGGTAGTCTAAAAGACAATGATGTCATAACTGTGGACAAATAAGACATCACTCATGTACCTTTACCAATACTTGGGTAGAGGGTTACAACCCAAAGGAGCAGGCATGAAAAGAGAGGTCAGCTTAGAGGCAGAGACACTCTCTGCTGACCAATCTCCCCTGTCTCCTCCTGATCCCCCTGTCTGACAAGGAATCTTCCCCTTTGGCTGGCCCAACTATCCTTCACCTGTTCCACAATCTTTCCAGTGATTCTGAACCCAAAGATTGTGACTGAAATGAGTCTGATGGTTATGGTTACTCCATGCCGGCAGTCCCAGAGACAGTTTCCGTCCCTTACAAGCTGTGCTCATGAAAAACTATGACTACAAATTGCCCAACTTTGAGCAAAGCTAAGGCCATAGTGGCTTGTCTTTACTTAGCACAGGCCCATTGTCCCCCTGTCTTGGTAGATTCCTCTTTATAGGCTGCTAAAATAGCAGAGGCTCTTTTTCAGAATGTGACTGTATCTCTCCCTTTTCAGACTGTGTATAAGGAAATTCCTGCCTTAAAATGCATGTTGACCAAATGGTAGAAATAATTGGAAGCTGCTCAGGACGTTCTAGCTGCCTTTCTCCCCTTTGGGAAAGATACTACCTGTGTGAAAGTATCAATCCAAAAGGTTAAAATCAAGGCTATCCTAGACACGGGCTCTCCAGTCAATGTGATATTGTCTAAGCTAATGAAGAAGCTTAAGATGGTCCCGGACCTCAACTACACTCAATTATATGATAAATCTGGCATGGCCCAAACTTGAATTTTTGGTGCCTACTCTGCCCTGCCAATGAGGTTTGGGAAGCACTTTATTGTATCCCCTGCTGTTGTCTTAGAAAACAAAAGCTACAATCTCCTGGTTGGTGCACAATTCCTTTGAGAGTAAAATGGGATTTTGAACCTTTGAGATTGGTACCTATTGCTCTTGGGGTATGAGATCTCTCTGATCTTTGAAGAACCTGGCATTTCCCGGGTAAACACCTTAATACTTGTGTGCTTGAGTACCCCACAGGTATCTTCTTGCTCAAGTACAGGACTGATTCTTCCAATATGTTGTTCCCTCCTCTTTCTTGCCCAGAAGAAGAAGGTGTGCCTCTTCTTGCCCCTGCAGCTATCACTATCCTGCCTGGCTTGCAAGTGATTATAGACTCCCAGATATCCTATGAATTACCCAAAGGGCATTTCTGGAGCTATATTCACCTGATTCCTTAAGCTGTAGAGAGCATAGGTTATGCCCTAAGATTTTAGACCAGACTAATAAAGAGCCTGTGCAGCTGTTGTTGGCTAACCTGAATGCCCTACCTATGCAGGTGACCAAAGGTCAGGTTGTCAGGCATGGTTGCATATTAGGTTTAGAGCAAATGGTGTCCCTATACCCCTTTGGAATGTTTAGTGATTTCAACTTGCCTGAAAGAGACCCTCAGGTTCTCTCCCTGTTCACCGCCGCAGACTTCCCTCAGCTTTTTTCCATTCAACAAAAAGATGTTCTGGAACTATTAGACCAATTTAAGGATATCTTTGCCTAAGGAACTGTCAAGGGTCTGGATGTACAAGCATTCTGGCTACTGCCAACTTACTTAACATCCAGCCATTGCCAAATTTGTGCTCTTCTAATATACAGTTTGACATACCAAGAATGATAACCAAGCAATATCACATGACTTTCCAAGTATCCAGTGGTTTGAATCCATCCTGCACATGACCAATCCCTAGGTACAATCCAACTAAATCCCCGCCACAGTCAAGTCTATATAAGTCTAAAGTATTATCCAATAAAATATATTTCTCTTCTTTCTTAATTCTATATTTGAAGCTTCCTCAAAAGGCGCTCCTTATCAGACCCATCAACTATGGTCTAGCTAAGGGGGTTATTCACCAGATAGATACAGGTGATGTCCCACCCTTTTGTACCAAACCATACCATCACAGCAGAGTGGAAGATGCCAGGTCTCTAAGGAACTTAAATAGCTCCTAGATACTGGGCTCCTAGCTCCCTTTCAGAGCCTTTGGGTCTCCCCATTATTGATCCTAAAGAAGAAAGATGGAGGCCACCACATTGTGATGGATTACTGCCATCTAAACTTGCTCACAAAAAAGGACTCATGCCCTTTGCCAGGAAACAATGATGCTCTTAGACAATTGGGAGGATCAAAGTTTTTCTCCACTATGGATCTAGCATAAGGATACTGGCAGGTGGACTTGTCCGCTGAATATAAAGAAAAGGCTAATCTCATCACTTCAGAAGGTCTTTACAAACCCACTTGAATGCCCCAAGGACTCTTCAACGCCCTGGCTACATTAGAACAGGCTATGGACTCCATCCTACAAGATTTGAAGCTCTGCTGCTTCCTCATATACCTTGTGAATATTATTGCGTTCAGCTCCACCTTCACCAACTATCTGGACCATCTCAAAGCTGTCTTCATCAAAATTTGTGAGGCAGGCCTGAAACTCAAACCCTCTAAATGCTCCTTCTTCAAGGAACAGCTTGAATTCTTGGGCCATGAGGTCACCCAGACCGGAATACACCCTATGAATAATAAGGTGGAAGCCATTGACAAGATGCTGCCTCCCAAAAATCTTCAAGAGGTCCAAGTATTTTTTGGTATGATGGGGTACTATCAAAAATTATCCCTGGTTTTGCTGAACTAAGCAAACCCCTTTTCCAGCTCCTTTGCAACGTACCATTTGAGTGGACTGACAGCCAACAGCAATCCTTTAAAGCGCTGAAAGCCAAACTCAAAGAGGCTCCCTGTCATGAATAACAGCATTCACCATGTTTTGATTTTGCCTTTGTTGGGCCATTTTGAGGACAAATCTCTTGCTTTTGCTTTCAAATCTTGAAATGAACTGGCTTCTGCTTCAGAAAGTATGATTGTTTGGTTTCCTGACTCTGTGCAACTCACTTGCCCCACTCATGCTTGTGGCAAGTGATCCTACCGTCCTGGTAGTGTTTTGTGGTATTCCTAACCACTATATATTCCATTTCACATTCACCAATAAAATTCAAGTTCTATTCACATTTTTGTATTTATGTCTTCTGTACTTCTGCGCCTCTCTCTAGCCACAACTAGTAGAGATTATTCTCTCAGGGCCGCAAGGTAAACGCTAATGCCTTCCCTGTCATCTAACCAAGTCTTAATACAAATCCAATCCTAAGGTTAGGATTCCCGTTGTGTATCTGTGCTGCGCCTCAGAACACAACAAAAATGGTGCTCACTACAGGGGCTGTAAGCCCCTTGGTTATCCCTTTTGCACCTACGTTTTCAGGTCCCTTGCCTCTGCCTATTTGGGAGTCAACCTCACCTGAAATTACCAGCCCTCCTATTGAGGAAGACATTGCTGACCTGCCTATTGTTCCTACTGTACTTAACCTTGGGAATGATCCCTGCCTAGTTGCTTACCCTATGGGTACCCCTGACTTGGAACAAGTCATGGCGGTAGCCCTTGGGATAGCTTGGGACAGGGCCATCCCTTGCCTTCAGTTACAGTTTAGCCGTGCCAAATACTATGAGTTAATTGTGGCCCCTCAGTTTCCACAACACCTCTTTCCAACGGCTGTCTCCGCTGATCAACTGCTTTCATCCTTTGTACAGCCCGCCTTGGCCCACCACCAGATGGTGTTGGGACTCCACGTTCAAGAGATCTTGTCTCTACAAGCAGCTGTTACCCATCATTGGGACCAGTTTGCCGCCTACCAACAATGGATTCATTCCCTGTTCTCCCTGGTATCTGACAATCAGTGTGATTTGGTCACCTCTCAAACACGTTTAGTCAATTCCATCAAGCAAATCCGCCAGTCCATCCCCAAGTACGTTAGGGAGCAACTACATGAGTTTCACCAGTTAGAACAACCCTGGCACACTCAAGTAGACTACACCCTAAACGCTTATCTCTCCAATTTTGAGCGCCTAGTGCAACAGCTCAATGCATTCAGTGTCTATTCCTTTGAGCAATTGCAACAGGCAGCTGACCTTGCCGCTCAAGGTCTAAATGAGCTTGGTGCGGAATTCAATCAAGAAAGAGCTGCCACTACTGCTGCTATTGCCAAACTTCAGAATCAGGTGAATGAGCTGTCCTCTCCCAAACTTGATGCTCCGCCTTCTCCTCCTGCTGATGATCTGGTGGAAAGAGAGCAGAGAATCTGGGGAGGCCATCTGGGAATTACGTGCTTCCACTTGTAGCCAAGGACGTCCTACTGAAATGCCTCAATCTGATCCCCAGGTTCTTGTGCTGACTGCTCAGATTGCTGAACTACAGCAAGAAGTTGCTGCTTTGCGTGAGGTAGTGACAGCCACTGCTAGTCCACGTGGGGTTAATGAGGAAGATGGATGTTGTCCTGGTTTGGATGGGGCTCCTTGAATCCACTGCGCTAGGGAGTTGATTGCCCTAGCTAATGAGGTGGACCATTTGAAACAAGACCATACTGAGTTGGACAGAGACATACAGGAGATGAATGAGCTGATTGACTCAGTAAACAACAGGTTTGCCCCTTGCCTATCAGTTGGTCCATCCCTTACTTTGCAGCTGGCTGAGCTCTCCACTGTTGTTACTAAAGGACAACACCTAGATGTTACTGAACAAGAGACCGCTCTAGCCAACACTACGGGTGCCAGAACCACTGAGACTTTGACAACCCTTGAAGAAAGTGTTTGAAAACTGTGGGCTAGACAACCCCCCTCCAAATCTGAAGCTGAGTTCTCCCCGCACATAAATGTACTTGATAGCAACAATGGTGGTCCAACTCCTGAGGCACACTTCAAGCCTACTTTTAAGCAAGTGTTTGATCCTAAAACCTCAACTATTGCAGCCTTCTTAACTATTTACAAGACTGCTATGAGACAAGCATCAGATGAAGTTAAGAAAGAACATATTCTGACTTGCCTACACCTGGCCTGTCAGGAGGTAGTTGTTCCAGAGCTGTCCTCCATTGAGACCTGGGAGGACATGAAACAACTCTTGATTGACAAGTTTGGTGGTGATCTTAGCCTGGAGGTGAAAAAGGATGCTTTCATGCACATATCCTTCAAGCCCAAAGAGACATTAGCTGAATTTGCCAACAGATTTTACATGGAGGGACAACAGTTAATAACAAGCAGACAATTGACGGCACATGAAGCATATATGGCCTGCACCCAGGCCCTCAAGGTGAATCAACTCCTATGCCTCCATTTCAAGGCCCACAAGGCTATGCTGTCCTCCATGAAAAGTATAAAGACACTGCTCCAAGACATGCATCTTACCCATTCTGGGGCAGTTGTTTGGGAGAGTTGTGCCGCTTCCAACTCTGGCTCCTCTTCTTACGGCCCTTGTATCCTCACTATGAACTCCCAGACTCCTCCTCAACGTCAGGGTTGCCACAACTGTGGTCAGATAGGCCATCACTCTTGCGTCTGCACCAATCCACGGGTTAAAGGAGCTGATCCCAAGGATCAGTTGGGAAAAGAACAGTCAACCTAGAGGCGGAGACACTCTTGGTTGACAATTCTTCCCAGTCTCCTCCTACACCCCCGCCTGCTACTGACTCTGAGCCTGCTGATAATGAAGCACCTCCTATCCTCCTCCTGTTCCATGACATTTCTGAAAATTCTGATGTGGATAAATCTGATGTTAAAGACCATAATGCATACAGGTATTCTGTTCTTGCCGTCCCTGAGACTATTGCCGTTCCCTACAAGCTACAATCTGGGAAGACTACAAAAACCACCAAGCCCTTGTCTGAGGCCAAAGCAGTTGTCTCCCGCCCCTATCTTACTCAGGCAAAACAGTCCCCTTTATTAGTGGAATCATCAGAGGAAGCTGCTGAAGTTGCAGACGCCGTTTTCAAGAATGTATCTGTCTCACTCCCTCTCCAAACTGTATATAAGGAGTTTCCGGGACTACAATGCATTATTAAGAAATGGGACAAGGAACTAGCTGAGGCACAGGATATCTTGGCTGTTCTTCCACCCATTGGACGCACCACCACCCAGGTAGAGATATCTATCCAGAAAGTAAAAATCAAAGCCGTCCTGGACACCAGTTCTCCTGTCAATGTTGTTTCTTCTAAACTGATGAAGAAGCTTAAGCTAGCCCCTGACCTCAACTACCATCAATCCTATGGCACCGCTGGTCTCTCCATGACTTGCGCCAGAGGCGCGTACTCCGCCTTGCCAATGCAATTTAGTAAACTCCTGTTGGCTGTGCTGGCTGTTGTTCTAGAAAATGAGAGCAATGACCTTTTGGTTGGTACCCAATTCCTTTGGGAATATAATGGGATCATCAACCTAAAGGACGGCTATCTTTTTATCCTAGGGTACAAAGTCCCTCTGATCTTTGAGGAGCCCATCAAAGTTCCTGATAAATGGCTGAAGACATGTACTCTGGAGTACCCCACTGGAGTTTTCACTCTAAAATACCAAACCCATTCCTCCAACATGAAGTGTCCTCCTATGGCTTGTATTGCAACTGAGGGAATCCCTCTCATGGCCACGTCTGCTATCACCATCTCCCCAGGCTCTCAGGCTATCCTAGACTCCCAGATATTGTATGAACTACCTGAACGGACTTTCTTAGAGCTGTATTCCCCTCCTTTGCTGGGGCGTAACAAGCCTTACCTTTGTCCTGGAATTCTAGACGTTTCCCACAAGGATCCCGTTCAATTACTAGTTGCCAACCTTACTGCGCTTCCTATGACTGTATCCAGAAGACAGGTCGTTGGTTACAGAAAGTTGTTAAATGCTCCTGACGTCTTGTCTCTTCACCCCTTTGGAATGTTTCAAAACTTTAATCTACCCAAAGACAAGCCTCAAGTCCTATCTCTGTTTACTGCCCAAGACTTCCCTCAGTTGTCCCCAGTCCAACAGAAGGAGGTGCTTGATTTACTAGACCAGTTCTCAGACATCTTTGCTAAAGATAGTACTGATTATGGGCTAGCCAAAGATGTGATACATCAGATTGACACAGGAGATGCTCCTCTCTTTTGTTCCAAGCCATACCGCCGCAGCCAAGTGGAAGATGTGCAGGTTTCTAAGGAGCTCAAACAACTGTTGGACACTGGACTGCTAGCTCTCTCTCAGAGTCCCTGGGCTTCTCCTCTGCTCATCTTAAAGAAAAAGAATGGTGGACACCAAATTGTGATGGACTATTGAAGGTCAAATTCTCTAACCAAGAAAGATTCCTATCCCTTACCACGCATTGATGACGCCCTTTGACGCCTTGGAGGTTCTAAGTTTTTCTCTGCCATGGATTTGGCGTCTGGCTACTGGCAAGTTGACCTCTCTCCTGAAGACCGTCAGAAGGCTGCACTCATCACATCAGAAGGATTGTTTGAGCCTAGTTGCATGCCGCAAGGGCTCTTTAATGCCCCGACAACTTTCCAGAGGGCCATGGACTCCATCCTGCGTGACTTGAAGTTGTCGTGTGTCTTAGTCTATCTAGATGATATAAAAGTCTTCAGCGCAACTTTCAAAAGTCATCTAGCCCATCTTAAAGAGGTGTTCATAAAGATCTGAGAAGCTGGCCTCAAGTTAAAGCCTTCTAAGTGTGCTTTCTTCAAAGAAAGCCTTGAATTCCTGGGCCATGAAGTAACCCAAACAGGAATTTGTCCAATGACCAAGAAGGTTGAAGCCATTGACAAAATGCTTCTGCCCACCACCCTCTGAGAAGTACAAGTCTTTCTGGGAATGATGGGTTACTATAGACAATTCATCCCTGATTTTGCTGATACTAGTGAACCCCTGGTCAAACTATTGTGTAATGCCCCCTTTGAATGGACCACCAGTCAACAGCAAGCCTTCAAGACTCTAAAACAGAAACTCAAAGAAGCTCCCATTTTGATTTACCCTGATTACAATAAGAAATTCATCTTGTACACTGATGCTAGTGACCTTGCTATTGGGGCTATCTTGGCTCAACTTGACAATGAAGGTGTGGACCACCCTGTAGCCTATACTTCCCGTGTGCTAAATAAGCATGAGAAAAATTATAGTGTTACAGAGAAGGAATGCCTTGCTGTGCTGCATGCAGTCAAACAATTCCGCCACTACGTGTATGGTACCCATTTCACTGTTGTCACTGATCATGCTTTGCTCAAATGTTTACAACAACTTAAGGAGCCTGAAGGATGCTTAGCTAGATGGGCTCTCTGCCTGCAAGGTTATGACTTCACTGTGCTCCATTGCCCCGGGATTCAACATCAGAACGCTGACAGGCTATCCCAAATGCCCATCTTTACCCTACATCCTGCTGATGCAGATCGCCTGTATAAGCTAATTGGCTACCCTTCTTCCTGGGTAGTGAGACAGAAGAGGTTTGACTTACCTTGACCAAATTGTCTGAAGATACCCTCATACACGACAAACTAACTCTTCAAGAAGGTGCAGGGTCAATATCTGCCATATGTGTGTCCCAGTCTTTGTCTCTCTTTGGTGTCACAAGCTCATAAAGAAACTGGCCATGGAGGCATAGCCAAGACCTTTGACTGGCTTCAGAAGAATTACTTCAAGGAGAATATTTGCCTGTTGATACCAGATGTCATAGCTAGTTGCCATGACTGCCAACTCCAGAGGGCCTGAGCTGCTTCTCACAAGTTCAAATTGGTTCCCCCTCAACACGCATTTCATACTGTCAGCATTGATGCTGTAGGTCCTCTCCCCCGCTCACGCTCTGGATGCCGTTTTATCCTGATTGACGTTGACCACTTCAGCAAGTGGGTAGAAGCTCGCCCTACTAAAGACATTACTGCTAAGACTACTGCTGACTTCCTGCTGCAGGATGTTTTCTACTGCCATCACTGTCCTCAAGTGCTGTTGTCAGACAACAGAACCAACTTCAATGCCAAACTTTTAACCTCTGTTGTTGAAGCTCTAGGAGATCACCAGTCTTTCTCTGCCCCTATAATCCTTCCACTAATGGGGCAGTTGAGCGTGTCAACTCAACACTGGTTTCTATCATGAGAAAACTCACCTACTCTGACGCTGTCAATTGGGATCTATACTTACCTGCTGCACTCTTTGCCTATTGACTGAGCAGGCATTGGGTCACAGGGTACTCCCCTTTGCCATGTCGTATGGGCGTGAAGCCACTACTCTGTTGCTCTTGGGGGTTCCCCTACTCTCCTCTGATAAGGCCATGAACCTGGACAACCACATCAAAGAATTAGTCAACCGCATCATTGATATACAAGTCACTGCCTACACTTCCGCATATAAGACTAAGATGCTCAAGCTCTATTGTGACAACGCTGGGTGCTCCCCCTTGCCTGAGTTTGCTGTTGGTGACCATGTCCTATACTATCAACACTGTATGGGTGGGCGCGCACACAAACTGGACTCCCTATGGATTGGTCCTTTAGAGGTGACTTTCAAATGAGGGTCTGAGTACACTGTAAAGCTTCTCTCCAGTGGTCGCCCTTTTGCTTGTGTACACGCCAAGTTTCTCCGCAAGTATCACCCCCCAAAGGCTAATCTAGAGGGGGGCAATGTCGTAAATAACAGCATTTACCATGTTTCAATTTTGCCTTTGTTGGGCCATTTCAAGGACAAATCTCTTGCTTTTGCTTTCAAATCTTGAAATGAACTGGCTTCTGCTTCAGAAAGTATGATTGTTTGGTTTCCTGACTCTGTGCAACTCACTTGCCCCACTCATGCTTGTGTCAAGTGATCCTACCGTCCTGGTAGTGTTTTGTGGTATTCCTAACCACTATATATTCCATTTCACATTCACCAATAAAATTTAAGTTCTATTCACATTTTTATCTTTGTGTCTTCTGTACTTCTGCGCCTCTCTCTAGCCACAACTAGTAAAGATTATTCTTCCAGGGCCGCAAGGTAAACACTATTGCCTTCCCTGTCATCTAACCAAGACTTAGTACAAATACAATCCTAAGGTTAGGATTTCCCGTTGTGTGTCTGTGCCGCGCCTCAGAACACGGCATCCACCTTGGTTGTGGTCTGAATCACTATCACATTTTGTACTTCTGATGTGGCTGGATTCTGGGGCTCTGCACCAAGTTCAGGGTCTTTCAGTTCTTTGGTGGGTCATTTCTTCATCCATGAGAGTATCAGGGAGGTAATTGTCTAATGGGTGTAATAAGTGATATCACAAAAAAAGCATACAAGTTTCCCCAAGTGTTAACAGCATCTTGGGGCCCAGGTTACCATGTTTTTAAAAGATTATCATAATTTCATGAAGCCAGGCATAGGTAGAGGCATTAGGTGACTTGTGATGGGGTATTACTGGACCAGTGGGTAATGCCTGCCATGGGATGGGTGCTAACTTGCTAATGTAGGATACAGATGGCCCAAGTAAAGACCAGGGGCTGGAGTTGGGCACCATAGAGTCCACCAATCCTGTCAAAGTGATATAGAGTACTCCAAACATTTGGTTGGACGTGGTCTCAGCGGCAGATGATGGTTTCATTAGGCAGTTGGGTTGCAGGGTTAAGGGCGGAGTCATGGGGACAAAGTAGGAAGGCAGATAGTTGTAATTTTCTTTAAACAATAGGGGCGGCACTTTGTACTGCTTTCCTTTGCTTCCTATTTATTCAGTTTCTCTATTCCTTTCTAAGGGATCAGAAATGAGGATGGTCTCCAATTCAAACTCCAAGTAGGTGGGGTTGGATGGGTATTTGTTAAAATTCACAGGTCTAAAAGTGGCACCAGGGGGACAATATAGTGCCTGAGTTGGGCTGCCAGGTTGGCCTCTAGAGGGGTGGTTGCCTGTTTGTCTACTTGGCCGGAGTTGAAATGAAAGATCACTAAGAAAAGATAAGGTAAGATTTTTTCAAACCGAAGGTTCATAAAACTTTATTATCAAAAATGACAATAGAGGGTCATACCCATACCGCTGGAGTACTTATACCAGATGATGTAGCTACTTCACTTTTTGTGGACTTTGGTTTTAAGGACAATTTACTGGAAGGACATAGATCTTGGCTTTTGGTTCCAAGGGTGTAGGATCCTGGTTGTGCTTTCTCTGGTGAACAGAAGTGGAGATGCTTCATTATGCTGCTGTTGTTCACCATATCACCTGAGCAGGCCAGTTGCTACACCCATTCTGGACAGAAGACTGGAAGTAGCTGGTGATCATTGGTAGGGCTATTAGTGGGCCTTATTTTACCTCATTTAGACAAGCTACAACTTCAGCATAGGTCTGGGTCTTGGGTGACACATGGTTAACAGCAGTTTGGTGACCATTCAGGGAATTATCCTTAAAGTCTGGCGGGTCTCAGAGTAATTCAACAACTTGGGTTTACAACTCAATGAGTTGGCGGGTTTTGTCTCTCCTGAGTGACTTGACTTGCCTTTAGAGGGTCAGGGTTTGATTCCCAGGTTTACAATGTTGATTTCAAACTTTCAGTCTTGATATTTAACAGGCTGGCAGATTTCTGTTCCTCCTGGTTGGGGCAAGGCATCATTGGTAGTCCAGGTTTTGGTCCAACTGGCAGTCTGGCTGGCTCCTGTCCATACTGGTTGGTGAAAGGTGTCTCCTGAGGGCCAGGGTTTGATTCCTGGGGCTTCAATATAAGTATTAAAATGTCATTCATGACAAAAAGGACATAATAGGCTGGTAGGGTTGGGCTAGACAGGTGCAGGTTGGGGCTTCTCCTTGACAGGAGGATTAGAAGAGAATAAGAAAGCAGTGTACTACTGTGACAGATCCAGGCCTAAACAGTCCATCCTGCCATTATCCTGCCCTTGACTCGTATTGCTGTTACCTTCCTGGGACAAAGCTTCAAGGAGCTTTGCCTCCAGGGAGGCAATTTTCTTGGATAACACTTTATTTTCATCCCGCCAACAAGCCATGATTTCAACGCTTTTTTCCTCTTGTGCTCTTAACGCCTCAATTTCACAATTTGCCATCTCTTTTACTTGTTGCAGGATTTCATCACATCCTACCAACAAGTTCCAAGCATCCCAAGCATAAATTGGGTTCTCTTGGACGGGAGTCCCTTCCTTTGCAAAGTAATTGGAATACAGCTCTTTGAACGCAGCCTTTACTTATACTAAAGATTTGGCAGGAACAGTCTTAGTGACCTCCAGGCTGGTCCAAGCTTCTTCCAATGTACTTGTAGGAACCTCCTTTCTTGCAGAAGCGGTTTCCACACAAAGGACCCCAAACTTGGCTCTCTCAAATTTTAACAAAGAAGGCATGACAATTGAAAAATAGGTGAGGGGAAAGCGTCAAAACCAACAATGAATATATTTTATTAATGTTTAACTGTTTTCACTTATATACTATTCAGGGCATACACGGCTGAAAACCCCTCTGGTTCCTGAATCAACCAATGATTTGTGTAAGTGGCCTATGACATTCAAGTCATCCAACATAGATCTTTACCTGAAAGATCATCAACAATTCTCAACCTATGAGAATTGACCTACAATGGGCAGAAGTCACCTGACTCCATTCAACTCAATGTACCAATTTGGCATGGAGCTTCCCCAGCTCCCAGCGCCAAAACCCTGTGGATTGCACATCCTAAACTCAGCTATCAGTGTTCCAACTGGGAACCAGCTGATCAAACCTGAATTCCTAGGCATTCTTGCCTTTATTTAGTTATTTTTGCATTTAATGGTTTTTTGCCTTTAAAACCCATTAAACTGCTTCAAAACTCAAACCAGGCGCCACTGCGGCGCCCAGCAATTTTTCCAGGCGGCGCCCCAGCGCCTGAGAAAACTTGATAGCGGCGCCTCAGTGCATCTCAAATTCATTAGGCGGCGCAGCAGCGCCTCTAACCCAATAAATTTACCAATGTGGCGCTTTTAACCCAAATTCTGGGGTTTTTCCCATGGTTAACCTTAACCAAACTTCTTGACAAAGTCAAGGCCATTTTAATATAATTAAATCCTCATTAATTATTTCTGTATTTATTAATTAATCTTCCTGATTAACTAACCCATTTTGAGACGTCTAGTCTCCAAGATTGATTTGGCAAATCTTGCCTCCATTCTTTTAGTTAGCCTAACTTAACTAAAAATACATATTATGTTCTTTTATTAAACATAGATATCCAGTTTCTAGGAACCTTTCCCTCAAGAATTCCAAACAAACCTATCTATATGTAATAAACAGCAAAAACAGAACATCTTTATATTTTTTAGCATTTATTGTGCTAAACACTCAGCAGTGACTGTAGTATGGTCACAACTACTTGCTTGGGATCACAGGAGCTCATTTCCCTTTATCACAATACTTGATACTGATTCCTGAACTAGGTTTTGTTTCCATCTTAACAGAGGTGTGTAAAAATTGGCAAATCAGGAGTAGAATTTACCATTTTAACCTGACTCCCCAGTAATTAGAAAGGTTAGATGGTTTCAAAGGATTCTAGAAGTCTTACAAACAATAAGGTTAAATTTGAGGTTTAAAAGTCTTTATTGATTGAGCAATTGCAATAAGTGAGGCCAGATGCTTATATAGTAAAAGATTTGGGAAGTTGAGGAAATTTGTTCAAACTGATATTTAGCAGCAGTTAAAAAGAGTTTGAAAATTTATAAATTAACATCTTAAACTGCCTTTAAGTTACAACAAGGTTAAAAAATATTTCCATAGGTTTTATAAAATTACTAACATTTAGATTTGAGCAACTGTTAACCTACAATTTTATATAAACTTAACAGTATTATAAACTAAATTTTAACAGTCTACAGAGCTTGGCAACTTCCACAGGCGGTTGTCAATGTCATCAGACAATTTTGAAATCTCTTATTGGCTATAATCCTTAATTACTAAGTATTTTTTCTCTTCTCTTAATTCATCAATTGGTTTTGAATCCATATTAGACTCCTGGGTGACTGTAAGGAAGGTCTTTGTGGGGTTCCTAGTCATCAGTCCTCAAAGTGTGTCCTGGGTCATAGCCAGGGACCAGCTTGGAGGAGTTGTCATTCCCCAACAGTGGTGAGTGGTTGGTCAGGAGCTTGTACTTGGCTTGCATAAGTGCAAACTCTTCCATTACCTTCCCAATTACTAGGCGGGCGTATCCACCATATACTTGTACTTCAGCAGGTGCTAGCCCTTTTGTGGGCCAATACCAATCCTGTAACAGCCTGTCATTTCAATATGCCTAGTCATTTTTCCCACTCTTCCTGGGCAGACTTGCTGGAGGCAAATCTCCTACAACCTTGACAATAGGTATCCTCCTCCCCTTGGCTAGGGTAGAATATATGGGTTAGTTTACTCATAGAGCTCGTGTTTTTATCACGGAAAATTTGGGCAGGGATTGTAATAGGCTTTTATTCACGGTCAGAAGGAAGATATTTTTAAAACCTTCTGATATAAAGCCTGTGTAGAGGAAACAATAAGGTTTTATAACACTTGGAGTCCTCCAATAATCTCTTGGACTCCTTGTACTTGGTCTTAGGCTCCTGCTCCTTTGTCTTGGGCTCCTGTGCTTTGGTCTTAGGCTCCTGCACTTCAGTCTTGGGCTTCTGCGGTCTAATACAGCTCAGGCTTCTTTTTTCTTGATCTCTGGCTCCTTCTGTAGTTCTTGTGGCCTTTTTAATCTACTTGATCTTGTCCCTGAAGAGTCTCAGATAACTCCCCCTTTTATAGCTCCTTGTTTCAGACCAAAAATCTCTCTTAGAACTCTGGTTTTCAAAAGCTTAAACTATCCAGTTTTCTCTCTCTATAATATATTAAACTTTAGAACTTATTTCAGCCAATGAAAGCCCTTTGTTTTTTGCTTCTGCTCCTCATTTTTTAGGCTTTAACTCTTAATTTAAAGCCCTCAAAACACTTATTAAATAGTTTCTGGCTTGCAGCCAATCATACGCCTTGATTCCATGGTTTTGCCAAAAAATTCACCCAAATGAATTGCTCTTGACTATGATTCAAACCCAAGGCTGTCTTGCTCCGGGTAAACAACTGCTCTGTGTTTTGAACAGTTTTGCCACAATTCCTGTCATGTTTCTCCAGCAAATCATGAGTGCTTTCATATATGTTTTTCTTAAGTGAATTTTGAACCCTTGATTTTAAAAAGTTTCTCCGTGTTTCCCCGTGTTTCCCTCAACGTTTTGCAAGTTTGAACCCACTTGCTTCTTTCCCTTTTGCATCTCCTAGTTGTTCTTGGCAAAATTTGCTCTTTTGCCCTCACAGTTTCTCTGTCCTATTTCTGGCCCCTCTCTGGCTCCTTTCTGGCTTAATTCAAACTCAATAAATTCCCAGTTTAAATCTTTTAAATTATTTTTTCCTTTCTCTTTCTTTTTATTTTAGTATAATACAATAATTAATTCTTTTTCTATACTATAATTTTGACAACATTAAATCCTTTTTAAACTGCTTCTTTTCTTTATATTGCTTCTATAAAGACACCAAAATCAGCCTTCCAGCTTCTACTTTCAGTCTAGCTAGTCCTTCTAGGTCCTCTTCTAGTCTTGCACTCACATCTTCTGGTCCTTCTGCCTGTTTTTCAATCATATAAAGCATCTCCTTTCCAGTATTCAATTTAACCAGCAATCAGTCCATCTCAGTCAACAAACAGCCTATCCAGGCTCCAAAAAGCTAATTCCAGTCTTCTAACAGCTTAACAGTCCTCTGGATACTTCTTTATCATGACCAGCTACTCCTGAATCATTATTTCTGGGCCCTTCAACCTATCCCCACTAGGAAGCACCTTGGTTCCACCTGCGCAATGAACCATTTTGGTTCCAAACTTCAATATTAATCAACAGTCCCTCAACTAGTCTTCACTATCATCAAACAGTCCTTCTTACTAGTTTTCTCTGCTAATCACTTGAACCACCTTGGTTTTTTATCTCAGTCCCTGTTACCAGAACCTGTAAACCCAGGCATGAATCTACATTGAACTGGCGTTTGACTGGGCCCTCGCAAGTGGCAATCCACTTATGCCATCCAACCATAGATCAATGGCTATGCATTGTTTTTACTCACTCAGGTGATTAAATCTGGGCTTTCAGTTGCAATATAATCAGCTTTAATTCCCAGAGGCCTAATTACACCAAGTTCTGCAGCTTGCTTCCCCAAGCAAACCGCCTTGGTGACCCCTCTGAGCAAATTTATGCCCTCCAGTGCTCACTTTGGGTTCTCCCCAAAGCTCCCATAGAGGCATAAACAAGGACACCCTACCAGTCTGTTAGGTAGGATTCTTTTTCACAGACCTCCTGTAAGCATATCAGGGTATGTATAGCCCTCATGGCTCTTCCCCTCCCTGGCAGCCCGCGCTACCCGCCAAGGGTCCAAAACTTCCAGCCCTGATAGGCGTCCCCCACCATGATGGAACATACTTCTACCCTGGCAGCCCGCGTTACCTGCCAGGGTCTAAATATTATCCAGCCTGAGCAGCAAACGCTACTCATCAGGCTGGATCACTCCCAACCCCAAACAGACAAATTTTCCTGCTGAGCTATCTCATTCTTCACCCCAAGCAGCCACAGTTCCCTGCTGAGTGAAGACCTCTAGCCCACAGCAGCCAATATCCTCTGCTGGATGGAGACCAAAATCTGCCCCCTAGTAGTCTCTTATCCTACTAGCTAGGCCTTACCTTCCCTAGTAGTCATCCTTCCCTACTAGTCCTCTACCTGCAATCAACTAACAACACACTGTCAATCTTGAGTTAAGTGTCTTTATTTGAAGCCAAATCAACCCTTGCCTGCAAACCGCTTACATGTAGATCATCACAGTCTTGAGTTCAAATTTTGGTCCAGAATCAAGCAATGATTCATCATTCATACTATGAATTGACTGGTTGGATATGATCATTTCTTTAAATTCAATGGTCCCACTTAGTTTGCCAGTTGTCACAGGAAATAAACTACAGCTAAGATTCTTAGCAGAGCACCCAAAATCAAAATAATGAGTGTTAGGATCATCCTGAAAGATGGTCCAGACAGTACCCCAATCCTTTTTTCTGTCCATACTTTCTATTACAGTAGAACACCAAATGGTAGGAATAGTATGTTCACGCCAAACCAGAAACTGAAGACAAAGATATACTAAGCCCTTGACTATGCTAGATAATTTAAATGTTGTCATTGAAAAATAAAATGGTTTAAAGGAGGTGTCACTCAAATTCCTTAGAATATCTAGAACTTCCCCTTTTTAATAATTAACTATGATAATTAATCAAGCAATATTCACCATTTAGCATCAATAGTGCTTGACTTGCTGGGCGCCAAAATTTATCAAATTATGATGTAATTAAGTCAAATTCTCAAACAGGCCTCCAAACTGTTGAAAAAATTTGCCCCAGCCAACCAGATGTTATAAAACCCCCCACACCACCTCCTAAACTCCCTTAAAATTTATCATATTCCCCTCTAGAAACTTGTTTCTAGATAAATTACTATCACTGGAGAAAATAAAGAATTAAAGAAGTTTTGAGCCCCATGTTGGAATACTGGCTGGATACACTATCTATAAAGAAGTCATCTAGAAAACACTATCTAGAAAATGTGTCCTAAAACACTATCTAGAAAGATGCCATCTAGAAACACTATCTCAAATTTATGGCTAAACCATGCTGTATAACTTGAAGTATTAACAAAAGCCCAAAACATTTCAAAAACAATAAAAAACATATGGCTAGAATTAAAATCATCCAAAAATTTAAAATCTGCAATAAAAATGTGGGGTCAGCTATCATCAACTATAGTGTGCAAAGCTCCAAAGTCAATACACCCCAAAACTGTGATATTTCCTTATTGAAATTTTTCCTATGTTTACATCTATATACTAAAAATAAAGTAAAAATGAAATCTTTGGAAGTAAAGTATTTAATAGAAGAGTAAATTAATCAGGCTTTAGCCCCAAGAGCCTTGACAATGCCTTTGAGATGGGTAAGGGGGCCTTCTCTAGTGTAATAGATCAAAACCTCTTTAGTAACATTTGCAAACTTGACCTGCTAATCTGCATGATTGAATACAACAGCTTTGCTTTTGATGGCCTGAGGGTAAAGAGCATCCCCATGAACATACTAGATCTTCAGCTTGTTGATAATAACAATGAATCTGGGATTCCTTATCTTAACCAGGCAAGAAAATTGATTTTACCAACCTTCAAGTGATGAGGTGTTCTTTATGAGAATTGGGGAGCAGGTTATAAAGAACATAACCTAGCTCTCAACTACAATAGAATTGTGATTTCAGCAACAACCAAAAAGGGTTGTCACTAACAATTCTTGGGAGACCAAAGGGTGAAAAGGATTAGCTGAACACTAAAAGCAACATGCAAAACCAGAAGGCCAAATTAAACTAACAAATTTTGAACTTTATTGGAATAGAGAATGATGAAGCAAGGTCTTTTACAACTCTTGCTTTCATTTAAAGGGAGGGGATGGAATTTGGGTGGGAAGTTGAATGTCAAAACTAATCAATCAATAATATGAGGGAATGTGGATGCATTTCTTGAGGCAGGCAAATCTGTAAAAATTCAAATGGAAAAAATCAAAGGAAAAACTGACTCAATCTAAAATTGAGAAATCTGTCTTGGATGTGATTACCACTGCTCCTGGTCACTCTTGCACATGATATTTAACCAGAGGTATCTCTTGGGTGGGTTAGGTGGGTGCATTTTCAAACCAATTCAGCAAATAATAGTGTGAGGACCTTCCTTGGGTTTTTCAGTGAATCTTTGGATAAATATCCAGGCGTAATATGACAGAGATCCCCAAACATTTGATGAGAATTTAAGTAGAGGTCCAAGGAGGAGGCGTAACTTTACACTATCCTTTCCTATTTAAAGGAGCAAGGAACTAGCCAGGAGCTAGAGAATGAAAGAGTCACCAGCCAACTTAGGAGACCTTCAAAAGGCCAATTTGGAAGCTAGTTATAAGAAAGGCATACATGAGGCACATATTTTAGAATATCCTGATTGAGCATCCTTCCTGAGCGGCAATCAGGAGTTGCTAGTGGCATTCACACTGAATTGTGAGCAAACTTAGCAATTTATTGCAGTCAGAATAGTGATAGAAGCAGGGGGACAGAGAAAATTTAAGTTTGCCTCTTCTAGGGCAGAAGAACGGGGCTGTGGTGTAAGGGCAGGGACATAGAGGAGCACACATAACCAAAGCCAAGAGGTAAGCTATTCAAACTGATGGCCAACATGAGACTAAATCTCATACAATCTACTGTTTCAAGATGACTGCCAAATAAGGATAAGATCACAACAAGACCAGAGAAGAGAAAAACAGGGACAGAGACAGGACAGGAGAAATCCCAAATCCAGAACCAGGATGAACTATCCAAACTGATGGCTGACATGAGACTAAATCTCATACAATCTATTTTTTCAAGAGGAAAGCCAAATAAGGATACAAGCACCATTGGGCTAGAAAAGGGAAAAGCAGGGCAGGAATAGGAACATGGAAGGGGGAGCCAGGAGCACATACCAACAGATGTGGGCCCAGGTAATAAATAAAATGATCACAGCCTCAATTGCTACATAGCCGGTGTTTTAAAAAAAACCCCAGGATGAGATTGTCACAGTAAGTTCTATAATGCCGGGTATTGTCTGTCCAATTAAGAAGGCACGGAAGGCCAGGAAACCTGTATCAAAATTGACCAAGTTAACAGATTTAAACCAAACAGTTGATCAAAAATGGGTCACGGCTGCTCCAGTATGTCAGCTGAAACCAGCTCCCCCTTGTAAACTGATGGAGATAAATCAACGTAATATGAGGGTCACCCGATATAAGCTCATTAATCAGCATGGTTGTCAGAAACTGGTAACACAAGGGTTCTTTGCAACCTGGACTAGATACTTAATTGAAGATGCCAAAGGAATAGGAGATCAAGACTCAGGTGGTATTGCTTAGTCAATTTTTCTAATTTATATTGAATAATTTTCCCTGTTTCAACTCTAAGAGTTGAGTCCTCCTAAATTTACTCAATAAAAATCAATTATCCCAAGTTCTAATTTTAAATTTTAAGAATGCATCCTGTGCTTGGGTTGTTACAGTATATCCCATGCAATCTGATTATGAACAGAATCATTTCAGGAAGATGGGGCCCAGCATCTGGAACTTTGTTGTTGGCGCCGCAAAATGTTAATTTCATGCCAGCCAATTTTGTAGCTCCTCCCCCCATTCTGGAAGATGAAAATTGTGTCACTTCTCAATGCCCAGAATTCTACACTGAAGATGCATTGATGCTTTCCCAGGTCATTTATCTTGGTTTACTCTGGTTAGTATTGATTGTTCTACTTAATCCTGGAAATTCAATTGGAAATTTCACAAAAAAATACCTGAAGCCGCGTTGGTGGTTAATCATCAATTCTATGTGGATTTGGGTGATAATTCCCCATCATTTAGAAACAGCTTTATATTATCCAGTGATTTCTGTCACAGAGATCTGGCAGAGGAAAACAAGGAAGCACAAAAACAAAGAACGTGGTGCAATCAACAATAATCTGAAGTGGGCAGGGAGGAATCTCAAACATGTATTGAACCCTAAGCTTGTTCAAAATATGTAAAGCCTATAAAGTATATAAAGCATATAAAAATATAGGAATATTGAAACATATACAAAATATAAATTACATAAAAATATATAAGATATAAAGTATATGGAATATAAACATATATAAAGTATATGAAGTATATAAAATATATGACTATGACATATACATAGTTGCAAACATGGTGATCTAACTGGCTGATCTTGATTACAACAGCAAAGGAGGACAAAGCCACAGGGAGCAAGAAGATCAAATATCTTGCCCATTGGCAGCTAGGAAGTGTTGACACATAACAGCCATTTTAGATAGCACACAATGGAAGGCTTGAATTCCCAAAGAAAAACTGCCCAACTGGCAGCAGCACAGCAAACTTCTAACAATCATCTTGGGGGAGAACCAAGCATCCAATGGCAGAAGCCTGGCACAAGAGAGACCCAATCAAATCAATGCAGATAAAAAATTCTTTCACTTTAAAATTTGGTTAATTACGCCCAAGCAATGGGTGAGCCATTTGAGAATGGCATAGAGGGGCCAATAAGAATTTGACTCAGCAGGAGAGCAAAAAGAAAGTTGGCTTGGAGGGATTATATTGGCAGATTAAACTAATCAATAATCCAAAGAGTAAGATCAACCAACCAACAATAGGCAGGCCAAAAGTGACAGTGAAAGTAACATGAGTTAAGCAACATCTTGGCGCCTTTGGCTTTGATGGGAAAAGCCATAAAGTAGGTAAGCACAAACCAAATGCAAAGAGGCTAAACTTAATCTTAGATTGATACAAGCAACTTTTGCATAACCCTGCGTACACGGAGGAGTAAATGACTAAAGACAAGGAAACTCTAGCCAGGAATCCCAAATTAAAATGAAAGGAAAACAAGACAGGGTTGGAACAGAAGGGTACAGGAAGAGAGAACAGGGGAGCAGCCAACCAGGCAGGGGAAAATGGGGAAGATAGACCGGGACTGAACCTTATAGTAGGTGCAAATGAGCTGTTGGGGGATCAAGATATAATGAGCAGAACTTTGGATTTAACATTTTTTAGCACAAAGAGCAGCCATAACAGAAAGTCCAACCAGTGGCAAAAGGCTCAAATGCCTGAAAAGAAGCTTCATCATTATGTGAGAATTGGGGAGCAGGTTATAAAGAACATAACCTAGCTCTCAACTACAATAGAATTGTGATTTCAGCAACAACCAAAAAGGGTTGTCACTAACAATTCTTGGGAGACCAAAGGGTGAAAAGGATTAGCTGAACACTAAAAGCAACATGCAAAACCAGAAGGCCAAATTAAACTAACAAATTTTGAACTTTATTGGAATAGAGAATGATGAAGCAAGGTCTTTTACAACTCTTGCTTTCATTTAAAGGGAGGGGATGGAATTTGGGTGGGAAGTTGAATGTCAAAACTAATCAATCAATAATATGAGGGAATGTGGATGCATTTCTTGAGGCAGGCAAATCTGTAAAAATTCAAATGGACAAAATCAAAGGAAAAACTGACTCAATCTAAAATTGAGAAATCTGTCTTGGATGTGATTACCACTGCTCCTGGTCACTCTTGCACATGATATTTAACCAGAGGTATCTCTTGGGTGGGTTAGGTGGGTGCATTTTCAAACCAATTCAGCAAATAATAGTGTGAGGACCTTCCTTGGGTTTTTTCAGTGAATCTTTGGATAAATATCCAGGCGTAATATGACAGAGATCCCCAAACATTTGATGAGAATTTAAGTAGAGGTCCAAGGGGGAGGCGTAACTTTACAGTCTTAGTTACACTGTCCTTAACCTAATTATTACAGTTCCAGTTAATGGAGACACTACCCTTGCATATATAAAATCATGAATGAAACATTTTAAAGTTAAAACCCAAATATTACAGATCCTTTTATGATAAGGAATAAAATCAGTATATCAAAAGTGGTTTTTAATGGCTGTTTTACAAGGGAGATAGTACTATAAAAGGTGAGTTAATTTGAGTTGATTTATTATATGTGGTCATAAATTAATATCATACTTTATTCCCAGTTAATAAGGGAAAGGCTGGGATTTATCACATAAAAGTATAGTTATTATTTGATTCCAGATGCCGTCTTTCTAGATAGTGTATTTCTAGACGGTGTATTTTAGGGTATTTTTTCTTGTTTTTATACTCAGAAATTTTATTTGGATAACACTCTTTTTATTTTACTTTGTGATAGTGCTTTCTAGATGTGGTTTTTTGAGATGCTGTATTAGAAACCAATATGTAAAAATTAACTAATTAAAAAATTTATTGCTTTTTTAAGTTTTGCTGATGTAAATACTGACTCTATCACAAAGTGTTTTCTAGATGGAGTTTTCTAGATGTTGTATTGCACCATAATATCTTGGCCTCCTGGCCCCTGTTGTTGACAATATGGTTTCAGCCTTATTTCACTTTTCAGCAGAGTCCTTGGCTGTAATCTGGCCAGCATTGTATCTGTCCTCCCTGTCTTTGTCCATTTCCAATTTTTCTCTCCAAATGCTGTTCTCATTTTTGATTTTAGTTGTGGCCTTCTTTTATACTTACAAAGGCACAAAAATATTGAGTCCTTCCACTCAATTTGATTTAGTGCTTCCAAAGCAGTTAACAACTTTTTTAATATATCCTCATTGTTTTTCACTGAATAGTGCAGCACACTATTTAACTCTTACACTTTCCTTTACATAAGAGCAAGTATAAATAAATCCAAACTCCTCAATGATAGTTTGTGCTATCATTGAGTGAATATCCTCCTCAATATTTATCACATAAATCACTCCTTCACTTAACCAAAGCAAGTAAATTTTCCAAGACCAATTACCCCTCCCCAAGTCTGAAGATGAATCATCTCATCTTCACAGCTGCTTGTCAGCTTATCCTGGGATTGGGGGCAACCAGCAGACACATGCTCAGTTTGGGCCTGAACTAAAAGGACACAAAGGAATATCATACCAGGAGTCAGCACAACTCAACTCCTTATATTCTGCCCCTTGGACATCTTTGGTGTCATCTTTCCTGACTCCCAACTTGGCTATCTATGTGTCCTTCTACAGTAAGATACTGTACCTCATCAGCAGCCTTGGACAATACAACACCCTTGTCAGAGCCTTCCATTGGATTATGACCTTCTATCCAAATGTCTCTTCCTTGAATAGCTTCCAACTGTTCAAATTGCCCTCTTACATGACTAAAGTCCTATCCTCAATACTTGGTGTGATACTTTTCTACAGGGCCTCTGAGGTCAACTCAGGGGAGTCCTTACCAGAAGGACTTAGCAGATTGTGAGATGGGAGGTGATAACTAATAGCACTTATGGTCAGACCTGGGACACTAGCCTGGTGGGGGTGCTAGTATAGCAGGGGCTTCCAGAGGAAGGGCCTAGGTAGAGGATACTATCTAAACAGTAGAAATGTCCAGCCAAGTGCAAAGCGCAATATATGTCAACAAGTAGAGATAAAAGTGGGTCTTGTTTATTATGAATGGCCAGAGGATTATACAGATGGGTCATTATTTGTTAGATTAATCTGTTTCCTATTAACTGTGCTACTTAACACTTTAAAATTTTGTTTTAATTTTCTTATCAATAAATTTAAATAATTATAACAATTTTATCAAAATAAATCTTATTTAATCCTTATAATAGAAAAACCTATATTAAATTAATCATTTTCTACTTACAGCTAAATTAAACTGTATTAAAAGCTAGTAACAATCTTATTTCATATACCATTATTTCTTGAAAGCTGATTAGTACAAAATGACATCATTCTAAAAAGAGAAACATAGAAATACAATAAAACTGATACAATTACTTTTGTTGGAAATTAAATTGTTGCCTAAAATCTTAGCTTTTTTAAAAATATTTAATTTAAAATATAATAATTTTTGAATCCCTCTTTTTAAAAAGAGGGCAGACAGCTTTTTTGCATATTTAATAAATAAATATTAAATAATTTTGGATTTTTTTTATAAAAAATCTAGTAAAAAGTTAAAAAAACTAAACCTAAAATTAAAACTAAACTTTTATTGAAATTTCAGTGATCTCATTTAGCATAAGTAATTTATTCTTAAGTTAGATTTTATAAAAAAATATATAATAAGAACTTATAAGAGAGTAAAAGTTTTTCTTTTCAAATTCTTAAGTATTTAATATTAATAAAATAGCTTTATACAACTATTTAATAAAATTATATTTTTATACTTTATGCTAGAGATAATATGTATAAAAAATTCAAACATAAAAAAGAATGTATCAAAATCTTGCTTTATTTAATTAAATTTTATAAAGGTTGAAATTTATTTAAACTAAATAAAAAATGATCTTAGTCATTGTATCTATAAAAATAAGATACAACTTTAATTATACAAGAAAATATTTATATGTGATTAAAAATAACATTTTTGTTTTGATAGATTTAAGATATATAAAGTTCATTTTTTAAGAACTGTTAAAAGTTATAATAAACTTAAGTTTATTTGGAACAAAAGGCTTTTGAGCTGGTTACTAGAAGTAAGCTAAATAATAATTTATACTTTAAATTTAGCTTACTGATTAAAATATCATACTTTAAGAGTTAAATAGCATATTTTATTTCAAATAATAATTTTATAAGCTTACATTCAAAGCCGCTTCAAGATACTAAATTGGTATTGATATATAAAGTTGCAGCACAATTTCAAAAGCTGAGATTAAGGGCTTTCTAACAATACTAGTTTGAGCGAGATTGAAATACTATTTGCCAAGATATCAACAGTTAACCAGAATATAAAAAGGGGTAAATAAACAATGATATCAGGCTTCAGGGGTGATATTGATAAATTAAGGAGATCAGTTGGGGGTCAGTTGGGGATTTATGCCTGTAGTGCAAAAGCTCAGCTAACATGGTATTTAAACAGCTCAACTTTACAGAAATTTACTCTACAATCCACACCTTTACTCCTCTCTGATAACTGCACATCTATTTCCAAGCAAGAACTGCCTGAACCAAGCCAAGGAACCCAACCACTATCATTATGGAACCTATTAAGTTTGCACCTCAGATGACACCCTTCTTCTCACTGGGGGCTTCTACTAAGAGAGAAAGAATATCTATGCTTAAACAAGCATTCCTTTTTACTGCTGGCAATGATCTTAACAGCTTTGTTGAGCATTTCTTATTAAAAACAGAGTTTGAAAAAAGTACCTTCTTACCTGTCATACAAAATTCTAAGACAGATGATTTCCTTAACAACTTAAAGGAGTTGATGTCAGAGTCCCCTGCCAAGCACCTTCCTTCCCTAAGAGCATTGGTTACATCAAGCTACAGTCTGAAAGAGCTTTGGGATTGTGGATTTAAAATGACAAAAAATGAGTATTCATATTCTAAAAAAATAAATAATGCTAAAAAAGCATCATTAAATTCAAAAAATAAAAAAGGAAAAAATGATTCAGTAAAGAAAGAAAACATAAAAAATATTTTAAAACACATATTAAAAAATTCATTTCCAACCAGCCAATTCACTAAAAAATCCCCTGGATTGATTTATGAAGAATTACAAAAAGAATTGAGTGAATACTCAACTAAAATAAAATACTCCTTATTGAAAACAAAAAAAGAAATTTATGAAGATATGAAAATAAAAAACAATATTTCTATTTCACTTTCTACTTTCTATAAGCTTATTCCCAATAATATAATTAAAAGCAAAAAGCAAACTGATATGTGTAACATTTGCAACTTAAAAAATCATTAGAAATGGAGAAAAAGGATTTGAGTATAAAGAAGTTGCCATTGCCTAAATCTATTAAAGAAAATTTGGAATCTATTGACCTACATGAAAAGTTTTATAAGCATCAAAATAAAGAATATATTAGTGATATAAATAATCTTGATAATAATTCATGTATTATAGTAATAGACTATAAAGAAAACTTTAAAATAGGTGGGGGTCCTATAGAGACAAATAATTGTTTTTATGAGAAATACCTATTTCTTTATTAGGATTTTCAATTGCTTTTAAAGAAAATGAGAAAATTAAATATGAGTATCATGACTTTTTATCTGAAATTTTATCTCATGACACTTTGTTTTCAGGTCAGTGTTTGATAAGTCTGCTTAAAAAAATAAATTTAAGAATATTAAAAATATTAAAGTTTGGACTGATAATGGTAATCATTTTAGATCTTATGAATTCTTATATTATCTTTTTAAAGAGGTACCTAAAATTATAAAAGGAACAATTAAGTTTAATAGATTTGTTGAGTGTCATGGCAAAAGTATTGTTGATGGTCATTTTGGTGTATTATCTAAAATATTTAAACAAAAGGAAAATGAGATGTATATAAAAAATATAAATGATCTCAAAATGGTTTTTGAGAGAGAAGAAGAAAGAAAGGGTTTATATGAGTCACTTGTAAATAATTCAGATGTTTCCCAAAAAACCTTTTTTTACATCTATGATAGAAAATCTAGGCCTAAAAAAGCTGGCTTGAAGTCAAAGCATTTTATGTTAATCTTTCATATTTCATGAAAGATGGTGAGCTGTATGTTTCACCTTTGACATTTGAGGATGTTAAGGAGTACTCCAAAATAAATTATTGTGCAAAGTTCTGCACAGATGACAGAGAAACAAAGAGAGCTGATACTACTAAAGGATTAGTAGGACATGTTCATGAAGTTGGACGCATAACAAAAACTTATATTTCACATAGGGTAAATAGTCTTTTAAATACAACAACTTTTTTTCTAAAAATAACTAAGAAATTAATTATATGAGCCAAAGATAGGGTAATAGCAATTATGGCTTTGGGGCTGCTATTACTCTCCCATGCAACTCATACATTTGATTCTTGGCTTATTAAAATAGAAAAAAGGGTTTTTAGCAAAAATACAGTTAATAGAAATAAGATTTATTTTTATTATTTGTATATTTTACACCATTAAACTTTTATTCAGTAAACTAAGCATTATATTAATGTTCAAAAAACATAAGTTTACAACTTAAATGATACCAAAGAAGTTAAAAGTCTTTAAAATGCTTAAGCTGGCGCCTTGGCTTAATCTAACAAATAATGACCCATATGAAGGACTACATGACCGTGCACCCAACACCATCAACTTTGATGAACCTGGATCACGCCTGGACTTTTACAATGGCCTTCCTACACATATCAGACGTCAGTTTGACATGACCTGCTGCAAGAAACTCAAGGATGTATTCCTAGAAGGAAAACACGCAGCTCAAAAGTCTGACAATCTACACGCCTCCAACAAACCCAAGGACAACCCTGCAGTTAAAAGAGAGTCTTGTCCCAATAAGTAAAACAACCAAGCCAACATTACCCAACCTCAACATGGGAATTGCACTGCACAAGCCAACCAGGCTAGCACTGAAGATACCAACAAGGAGGGAAAAGCTCAGGGGAGTGCTTAGGCAAGCCGCCCTCCCCCTCTACACAAGACTCGTACAAAGAACAGGACGTAGACTCCATCATCATGATCCAAGTTCCCTCCAGCAACCCTCTCCTGTTTGCCGCCCAATCTGGAAATAAACTCCTTGCCTATCCTTTCTGTTTTTGCAGATACCAGGGCACAGCGCTATTTGACACTGGAGCCAACCAATTGCTTATTAACAAGAGTTTTGCAGACCTCATGAAGTTACCTACCATTTAAAGTAACATCAAGAGAGTCATCATGGCAGACAACAGCAGCACACCAGTTACCCACAAGACCAGACCTTTCCGGGCCCAAATTGGAGACGTCCAAACAACAATTAGTGGCCCCATCATCCCAATCCCAAAATACAATATCATACTTGGATTAGATTGGATGCAAAAGACAAAACCTCACATAGACTGGGACAGTGCCACCCTCACAATCCAGCAAGGAGAAGTCCACCATCACGTGTACCTGACACACCTTGACACTCTCATGAGGGACCACATATTTGTAAAGGTCATGGAAACAGAAAAAGAAACTGACATCAGCAAAATCAATTGAAGCACATGTACATATGAAGTCATCCACTTCAAAAACACAAAAACTCAACACAAACAGAACCCAATTAGAGACCAGCTAGTCAATTAGTTTCACTCTTTATTCCAAGAATCACTACCCGGACTGCCCCCTGATTGGGGTATCCAACATGAGATTGATTTAAAAGGTAGCAGGCCTAAGGCGCGACCCATCTACCGCCTCACACCACAAGAAGACAACGCTCTGAAAGCCTACCTTGACAAAGCACTCAAGAAAGGCCTCATCAGACCTTCAAAATCACCCTTTGGTGCCGCTGTCTTCTTTGTGGCAAAGAAAGATGGAGGCCTACGCCTAGTCACAGACTACAGGGCCCTCAATGAGGTCACAATAAAGAACAGGTACCCCCTGCCCCTAATTGATGACCTTTTTGATGCCCTGGGGGTCCCAAATCTTCACAAAAATTGATTTGACAGCAAGTTACCACCAAATTTTTGTGAAACCTGAAGATATTCCAAAGACTGCATTTTGGACTAAGTACAGATCCTTTGAATGTGTTGTTCTCAATTTTGGCATGACACACGCTCCCAGTACCTTTGTAACCTTCATGAATAAAGTATTTAAGGAACACATTGGGAAAAGAGCAATCATCTACCTGGACAACATCATCATTTATAGTCCCAACCTACAAAAACACTAGGAAGACGTCCGCGCAGTCCTCTGTACCCTGCAGGAAAACCAAATGATTGCCAAACCATCCAAATGTGAGTTCTTATTGGCTGAACTTCCATTCCTTGGCCATATCATTAGCAAGGACAGTATCAAGCCTGATCCAGACAAGATATGCACTATAACAGAAATACCAGCCCCAAGAAACAAGAGCAAGCTCTGCACTTTCCTTGGAATGGTAGCATATGTACGCAGGTTCATCCCTGACTGGGGCTCCCTAACAGCCCCCTATCAGCCATCACTGGGAAAACAACCAAATTCATATGGACACCTTTATGAGATCAACATTTCCGCCAGTTGAAAGAGTGCATGGTCACTTCCCCCATCTTGCAATACCCAAACTGCAAGGTTATCTATGAGCTAGAAACCAACTCCTCTGATTATACCATAGGAGGAGTCCTCCATATCTAAATGGCCCAGAAAGACTTCCTCCCTGTGGCATATGAATCCAGGAAACTATTGGACGGCAAACAAAGATACCCTATACACAATAAGGAGTTGGTTGCCATCATACACTGTCTCATGAAATGGCAATTCTACCTAGAAGGAGCTCAGATGTTCAAAGTACTCACCGACTACAAGTCATTGGTATTCTTTAAAACACAACAACACCTGTCAAGAAGACAAGCCAAATGGATGAGTCTCATACAGAGATACCCCATGAAAATTGAATACAAACCAGGCAGAGAGATGCTTACTGCAGACGCCCTATCAAGGCTATACAATAAACACATCCTCTGCACTGATGGTGACCCCAACTGGTACATGTTAATCATGGGGAATCTCCAGGAAGGGTTCCCACCTGGCACACCAATGGACATCCAAGAGAAAGTCCTCAAGAATAAACATCTGTTCAAAAACGTATATGGTACCCTCCACTGAATCCTTCCAAATGATGACACAGTACCCTACGTTCTGTCAACACAAAAGATTGACACAATCCTCCAATATCACAGAGACTTGGGACACACCCGTAGCAGAAACTTGCATGAATATCTCAAGACTTGCTACTGGTGGCCCAACATGTTAGATAATATCAGAGAAGTACTAGAACAATGCAAGGTCTGTGAAAAGTACGCCCAAACCAAAGCTCCACTCAAATCAGTAGTACCCGTATCTATCACACAGCCCTTCAAGGTATGGTTGTTAGATATTGTGTGACCTATGCCTGGTGAAAGCAAAGGCAAGAAGTACATTATCACAACCATCAATTATGCAACCAGATGGCCCGTAGCACAAGCCATAAAATAGCACAAAGGCAATGACGTGAGAAAATTCATTGGCAAATAAATCATAGCTAAGTTTGGAAAACCCGACCTCTTAATCACATATGGAGGCGCTGAACTCAAAGCTATTGACACCAATATATACCTTGCCAAAAATAGAATAAAACACGTCACAGCCAGCCCATATCACCCCCAGGCAAATGGACGTGTAGAACAACTAAACAGCTCTCTAGTGGAAGCCCTCAGTAAGCTATCTGACAACAATTCAAAAGCCTGGGTTGACATGTTACCAACCGTCCTTATGGTCTGCAGAACACAAGTCAACCGCAATACAGGCAAAAGCCCCTACAAACTTGTCTATGGTTGGAAACCTTCACTTGTCAGTACAACCGCGGGACCACGACTGCCACTTCCCAAGAAGATTCCAGACAGCAGTGACTCAAAAGTACTATAAGCCAGAAAAGACCAAGAGATGATGTAACAACAAAGGGTTCAAAAAGAAGTAATCCTGTTACAACAAGAAAGGTTCCAAATTGGAGACAAGATCTGGGTTGTCAACCACAACCAGCACAAATTAGACCCAGGATTGTGCGGACCAGACATTGTCATGGAGGTGAAACCCAATAACACATACCTCATCAAAGGAATTGGAGCTCAAACCAAACTGAAACGTATGCATCATGATTGACTTTGTCTGTGTAAAGCAAGAGCAGCCCAACAAAATTTAAGACTCCCTGTTCCTAACGCCAAACTTGTTAGGATTGACAATTTTCCCCTCTGGAACTTCAGGCCCAGGAGCGGGAATCAAACCCGGAACCTGGATTCCCCCGGGCCACTGGGCCAGAGGACCGCAATACCAACCACCCACATTTTTCTGGGATCAAGCCCCTGCAAGCTGATGCTGAAGAAGACAACCCACCCAGAAAAGTAGATCAAGCCAAGGAAATTATTGCACTAAGTGGAGTACCAATCACAACACCTAATGAAGGCAACCAGGCAGCAACTATTAGCTTCATGAGTATGAAGTCTTCACCAGCAACCAATCAAGAGCCAACCCAAGGAAGAGGCACCAGGCCGCAACCTGGCCCCATGACCACAACACTAGAGCAAGATAATCAGGTAGCTAAATTGAGAGTCACGACCAATGAAAGAACTCCCGGGCCAAGCGCCATTTTGCTGCTTTTAGACCCAAGTCCCCAATTCCCCTGGCCCTGCCTTTCCCAATGCCCTGATGACTCACACAAAAAATGTTAAGTTTGGAGGTGGGGTGCTATATAGACCCAAGGACCCTGCCCTCCAAATTTATTGCCATTTTGAAATAAAGGTTATGTTACTTTGGCTTATACAGCTATTACCGTGTTTTGTATTTGCCGTCTATCAGTTCAGCTCAAGATCTTCTGGTCCGCCTGCCCCGCCGCCCGCAGTATTCTGTCCAGTTGGTGTACCCTTCAGGCCTGTCCATTTCACCGAGTATCCTTTAAAACCCAAATACAAGGATTACACGCCAGAGAAAATCATTGAACTAGATCCATTAGCCCGCATCCAATCCGCTGTCAGATACAACCGCCAAGGCCTGTGGATATTCTCTACACTCAAACTGTTTAGAGGAAAGTTTAACTACCTCCCTGCCTACAATATCCATATGGAACCGCCAGTAACACCCAAACCAATGCCTGCTTCTTTGCCCGACTTACCAACCAACCACACCAGCAAGCTTTTTGGTATAGTGTAAATCACCCTCACAGGGGTGGTAGACACCATTATACTGGCCGCCAGCCCCTGGTCTTGGGTGGAGAAGTCCGCGTCCTACCTTCTCAAGTTAGCTCCTATCTTGTGGTGGGCCCTGCCCGCAAGAAACCTGGCCCAAGTTATCCCAAAAAACGACGGGCCGGCCGCCCAAGACTGGATCCCTGACAAAACTGGATCAATACCAGGCTCGTATTCTAGATACCCTCAAGAAGATTCCCAAGGCTCCGCCTTCCAGCACCCCAGGGGGAGATGTTGCAACATCTTTGATTACTCCCTCTTGGGGAATTAACGCCCCGAGTAAATCACCAAGCGGCTCACTGAGTGGTTCACCGCCCAGTCAATAAACCGGTGGCACCAGTATCAGTTAACCATCTATGACGGGGATCACTCAATCCAGGTCCTAAATGGAACACAACTTGATTAAGCCTTGTGACTCAAGAGGAACATTACTCAGATAAGCCCCGTGACCGCCATGACGTACATGGACAACATGTGGCTTATCATGATACTATATATTAATCTATATTCATATTCAATAAAGTATCATTCTCTTCTTAATCTTCCCCTTTATTTTGTTTATTATACTTCCCAGAAGTATATACTTGACAATAATGTAAAAAGAAAATATTATTAATTATTAATTGGAAGAAATAATATCACTTTTAATAAGCTGTCACAAAGAAAGAACTTATTTACTAATCAAAGGACGGGAAGGGGAGGGAATGGGCGGAATGAACATTGCCTTCATCTACGCCTGTGAAAAAGACAGCATCAGAGATAGTGGGGGGATTGGTAGTGGCTTGGGAGTCAGGGTTGGAAGGTGGGTGGCTTGCTGGGGGGTTGGGGAAGCAGGATTAGTTGACTGGGAAGGGGCAGCAAGAGTGGTTTTCTTCAATTGCTCAAATTCTTCTTCTGTCACATATACTGGCTTGACAAAACAGATGGATTGGCATGGGGGAGGCGGGGGTCCTTTCTGGACTTATCACTATCACTTGTATAGAAGATGATTAGATCAAATAAGTCCTGGACAGACACAAAAGGGAAAATCTCAGAAACCCTTATCAATTTAGGTGCATAGTTTGTTGTAGGTGGCAGGCTTTAAGCGCCTGAGGGCGGAGCCAAAATTGTAGAGACATACATTTGCAAGATGCATGTTAGCGTGGTTGATGGGGTAGGACCAACAGGTATGCCCCACAGCCCTGATTTCTTGGGTTGCCCATTCCCGCTGCTCTATCTCAGCACTCAGTACAACTGTGTGCACAGCGTTTTGTGTGGCCCACTCCTCCATCATGGCCTTGAGCTCTGTCTGGTAGGCATACCCATTTACAGTGTTCAATATTATCAAGTAATATTTGACGCCCAATGGGGAAACTGCCAATAAAACCCCAAAAAAATAATACAGGATTGGCCCGCACTTGAATACGTCAGACTGGATACGCTTCTCTCCAAAGTCTTGGATACTGGCCAAGATCTTAGCATACAACAGGAATATTATGTCATTACGGGCCCTCATTGCCCTTCCTTTGATAAAATTAATAATTATTGAATTGTAGGGGTTGGTATCCACCAAAATGGGGCCACTGAGAACTTGATTGAACAAGATTCTAGAAGCAACCACAACTCTGTGCATCCACAAATTGACTGTTCTTTTATTTGTGAAAATGCCATGGAGTCCCAGTTGGAGATGTACCTGGACCAGGGGCATCCACAGGTCACATTCCATAATGGACATCATAAGGGGATGGGCTGTTTCACCTTCAGTCAAAGTACGGGCACCAGTTGGGGTCTTCTTGGGAGTGTCAGGAATGACAATTTGGATGTTCCTAAATCTCAAAATACAGAACCAGAGTCAAACCCTGGATAAAACGTTTGTGGACTGCCAGACTCATAGGCTGGGAACACAACAACTCACTACTAATTAAAGAAGTTGCTACCAGCCTTCCAGGACCCAAACCCTTAGCTGTCCTGCAGAATTCTGCAAGTGAACCGCCAGTGCAAGATGCCGAGAATTCCCCCGAGGTGCCAATGCCTGACACCGGCGGTTTGCCCAGTGAAATAGACAAATCTCCCCCTGGGAATTATTCTGAACTCTCCCAAAGTCCCGGGGAAGGCACTGAACCCAAAGAGGCACCCAACACTTGAATTGATAAACAGAAAAATTTGAAGTCTTCTCACCCCAAAGCAGCCAGTGGCTAACCGCCAGTGCTGAGTGCCACACTGCCATCTGAGACACCTGATGCCAACCCGCCCAAGTCCATAAAACCCGACCAAGAAGTGAAGCCTGGCAGTGTGGGATAAATACCCATTAGGCCAAGACCAAAGCACCATTGTCATTTTTAAATAAAGGTTATGAGATATTGGTTTCCCCAATTGTTGCTGTATTTTATCCTTGTAATCTGCCAGTTCACTCAAAGATCCTCTAACCCCCCTGCCAACTTGCCAGCTACGTACCGCCCGCCAGGTGCTCCCTTTGGTCCCGTCCACTTCACAGAGTACCCCCTAAAGCCCGAGTACAGAGACTTTACCACTGACAACATACTAGCCTGGGACCCCTGGGCCAGAATCACTGAGAGAACCAGATACAACCAAGAAGGCCCTTGGTACATTACCAAACCCGGCCTGTTCAGAGAAAAATACAACTTTCTCCCTGCCTACCAAATAGACATGGAGCCACCTGTCACCCCCAAGCCAATGCCCGCCTCCGCCACCAAACTCCCTCTGGACCATACCAACAAGCTTTTTGGAATTGTATATATAACTCTCACGGGAGTAATAGATACTTTTATCCCCGCCGCTGGTCCGTGGTTGTGGTTGGGAAAGTCAATGTCCTACCTCATTAAGTTAGCACCAATCCTTTGGTGGGCCCTGCCCACCCAGTCCGCAACCCTCCAGTTCCCAGACTCTAGAAAGCCGGCCAGTCAGGGTTGGTTCCCTGAAAGGAAGGGGGGGCCACAGTTGGTGTGGACTCACAGGGTTGCAGCCACAGTGGACTTTGAAAAACCCATTGCGGCCACAATTTCCCCGATGAACATAAGCATCCCTTGCTTTTCAACCATATCAAGAAAAATCTCCAGAGCAATTAATTTTCTTCTGCGTCTTGAAGGCTGATTGGCTGGAGGCAGGGTGTGTCTGTCTTGATAACCAGACAGTGCCATCTGATTGGGTGTTTTTGGATTCTGGCTTCCATTGGTGGCCCCATGGCTAAAATGACTGGTTCTGGATGCTAGTGTTGCTGTATGATTTGGGTTAGCAGCTGCTTGTGCATGATGGGCAAACAGGGCCATGCTTGAGGACACAGGAGAAAGAAAACACTCCTGGGTAGTGCTTGCAGAGGGGCCTGTGGGTTGGGAGTGGCCATAGAGGGAGGCTTCACTATTAGAAGACCCAGTGTAGCCCTGCATGATTTTGTCAAGGCCAGGGAACAGCTTGTTTACTTGTTTGTTATTGGAAGAAAACATAATTAATTATTATTAAAAAACTTTACCTCAAAAAGAGGAATGCATATTTTAGTCAATTTTATTGTTAAGTATGGTAAGTTGCTGAATAGTAGGATCTAAATGTTAGCCGTCCTAAACTGGAATAGGGCAATTTTTGGGAATGCTTGTGCTTCCTAAAAGAATTAGCACAAATCCACTCTAGATCCTTTAGCATCCTTTTTGAGATGCACATAAATTATATTTATTTCAAATTTACCTCATTTTTGATATAAATTTGGACCAAGGATTTGACAATCCCGCATTTTTACGGTTAGGTTCTGAATTTACAGTATTTGAAGCTTTGTTGGTGGTTAATCATCAACTCTATGTGGATTTGGGTGGTGATTTCCAACCACATGGAACCCTCTTCTTACTATCCGTCACTTTCCGTCAAAGCAGTTGACTTGTGTGAATTTATTTTGTGTGCTTTGAATCCAGGTAGCAGCATTTTCTTGGTGTAGCCCTGAAGACATTCAAATCTCAGCTGAGCAGAGGTGCTGGAATACAATGTTTGACACCTTGGGGACAGCTTGAGTTGGGGCAGATTTAGGACTATGCAGTTTTGGAATAAATTTTAATATTTGTTGAGTACAAAGATGTTGTTGAAGACAGTGCATCTCATAGAAATGTCCTGTCTTTCTTCATATCTTCTCCAGCCAGTAGGAACCCCATCTTCTGGATTCTTTTCTTGGGAGAATTTTTTCCTATAAGTTGCATAGGTGTGGATAACTCACCTGTGCTACCACTGTTGAGTATATATTTCTTGGAAGTATATGAAACAAGATAAAGGGAAAAATTTAAGAAGACAATGATACTTTATTTGATATAGAAGAAGGGTATTATATAGTATCATGTGAAGCCATATATTGTCCATGTACATCATGGAGCTTGTCCAGGTAGTGTTCCTCATAGGACTTAAAATATTTGACCCTAATGCAACACAAAGGTGTGTGATAGAGGTGCCATCAACTATTTGACAGTAGGTTCATTTATTGGGGAAATAATTTTCTGAGTGGGAGTAGTTGAATATGTTGTGGTACTTCCCATAAAGGAGTTTCACCCAACCCCACCTCCATGCCAGCCAGAAGGAGATAATTGGTTCCCCTATTAAAGAAAAATCCTTCACCACTGCAATCCATATGACTATAGCAAACTAGGGTTTACATATATATTATCTTGGAGCTCACTGAACAAGTGATTCCTCATATGGAAGCCATACAACCCTGGGTAACTACTGCCATTTATTAAATGACTGGCTTCAGTCATGTACTAGGACTTTCAGGCAAGAACCTTGTTGAGATTGGCAATTATGGCAACCCAAACATGGCTATTGCATGTTTACCATCATCCCCAACTCACCTTTCTTCCAGAATGCCTTCCAGATTCCTACCCAAACACCTGGAAATATCCTGATCCTCTTTATGTTCTACAATTGCCTTATAAGGCTATCACCCAATATTCAATAAAAATATCCTTTCTTCTCTCTATCTCACTTCTCCACAGCATCACCTCATCAACCTGCCAAGTGCTTGGAGGTTCACCTGATACCAAACCTGGCTGTGACACTCTAGTATTGATACATAGTGATATCAGCTTTTAGAGTGAAACTTCATATTTTTGGTCTCTAAGCTATTTTATTTTCTTTCTCAAAGTTGTTTTGTCTAAAGAATTTTTTTGCAACTTTTTAGAGCTATTTTTAAACCTTAGTGTTATCTCTCAAAGCTGCGCCTTCTCCTTCTTGAAGCTACCATTCTCTCCCTCAAAGTTTACTATTGCACATCCATGGGATTCCTGTTTCACGTTCCAGCAAATAAACCCCACTCAAACCCGCCCAATCTCTTTCTTGAAGCTTGCAATCTAGCGGAAAACTCGTGTGCAGTTTGGAATCACTTATTAGAAGCATCACCCTAAAAGTTTATGTTTCGATCTGCCAAATGGTTTTGTTCGAGTTACAACCATTCTGATTGGTGGAGTTTGATTAGGAGTGGTGCGTAATTCGAAATTCTAATCCATGGATTTTCGATTGGTTTCTTCTGGGCTCAAAGGCGGATTACGGATAAGAAGAGGGGGGGTTAAATAAAAACCCTGCTTTCCTTCTCTATAACGGATTAAAATCAATAGACTTAAGAGATCTATCAAAGCTTAACATCACGTACCTTGTGACCCTGAGTAAGTACGTAGCCTTAAACCGAGCTATTACATTTAATCCTGTGTACGAAGAGTACTTAAGTCGCTTGAGCACACTATATGGTTGCAATCATCCATGGCTTCTGCATTTGTATAAAACAGTTATCACTTTCCTGAATACTGTTTAAACAATCAGTCGCTATAACTAGTTTGTGCTTGATCTCACTTAAATGCTCGCTGTCAACTTTTTTCTTAAGAAAGAGATAAAACTCAGTCCGACTGAACTTTTATTTTCTCTTGCTTATACTCAGTTTACGTCATCTATTGCATTTGTTGGCAATATATTTTCCCACTTCAAATTGTACAGATATATTGAGCTCGCATTAACTGAGCAAGGGCTAACATACTAACCAATATCTTGTAGAAATGTCTAAGCGCAACACCAACAAGACCATCGAGCTTTGTCCTCGTCCTGAAGATTTTAAGCCCATAGCCATGATGCGTCTCCCAAAAGATGTTCTCCGTAGCCTTAAAGCTGGAGAGCCCATAAAGAGTTACATCAACTTTAGCAAGGGCAAGATAACCTTTAATACAAATACTTTTGACTTTTCCCGCAATGAGCCTTACTCTCACCGCTGCATCTTCAAGGCAAAAGGCTCAAAAGCTGAGATGATGGGCGAGGCTATAGCCCAAATTCGCATTGATTACAAGAGTAGGACCCTTTCCGAAGCTGCTAAAGAGGAGCAGATGCTAAAGAGTGTACTTGCTTTCCACCAACAGAGCGTCGGAAGCCAGCCCTCGACGCATGACCCCCAAAGAATTTACAAGCCCCCTACCCAATCAAGGAGTAGGGCCCCAGACCATGACCCCTCCTCCGCGGAAGAGTATTTAGCATCCCATACGGGTGTATATTCCAAGGTGATTTCTTTGAAATCTCGGCTCACTCATCTGCTCGCTCTGGATAAATATATGTTGGCCCCCCTCTCCATTATCCTACAGGAGGATCCCTTAGATATTCGCCAGGAGCTCGATGAAATTGCCGTAGAAACTGACGGAGTTTATCGTCTAAATTTATCTGAATACCTTAATGTGGATGTTGCTGGTTTCCGAGGTTACAGCCATAAAGATCGCATCAAAGCCACTGGTAACTGTCACACTGCTTTCAATCTGGCACGATTACCCAGCAGCATCCCTCAGCGTCGTGCCCTTGAAGCTTTTTATGGAGAAGCTGGTATTATACCTTACTCCACTCCCGAGGCCCCACCCGAAGAAACTCGTGCCAAAAAGGAAGCAAAAGCTTCTCCTAAGCAATCCCAGAAAATATCTTCTCCTCTTAAATCTTTGAAAACAGTGTCTTCCTCCAAGCCTGCACCAGTTGCACGTCCAAAACCGATGGTCGCCTCTTCTAAAGCCAGTAGCGCTAAGGCAGCCGCTCGCCCCAGAGTTACTGAGCCTGACTCCAGTCCCATTGACGAGCCTAGAGTTTCTGGCTCTAAGAGTAAACGTAGTCGCGTTGAATCAAGTGCACAACCTTTGAGTCCTAAGCGGACAAAAAAGGCTGTTCTTTCTCAAGAGGAGGCTCCCCGGGCAATGCTGCGCCAAACTTCACGCAATTCTCAGGAAGAACTCCGTGTTACACAGAAGCAAGCTTCTCGAGGATATGAAGAAGATCCTCGTGCAACACAGCGCCAACTTCAGCGGGGCCAGGAGGACTCTCGCACTTCACGTCAAGCTCCACGTAGTCAAATTGAAGACCTTCGGTCCAGTCAACGTCCGCCCCAGCGAGCATACGAAGATGCTCGATCCATCCAGCACCAGATCTCACGCAATCAAGAAGACCTTCGCTCTATGCAGCGCACTCGCACCCGAGTTGAAGAATCTGGAACTCAGCGCCAACCTACTCTCAACTCAAGAGCATCTGGGCTGACTTCAAATGATGGCTTGTTGCATCCCAAGCCCTCTCGTTCCTCAAGACATGTCCCTTCTAAAGCTTTGGTGCTAGGCTCTGCTTTCCGGAAGCTCAATAAGGAGTATAAAACTTTACGTACATTCTTCCTCCGCAACAGAATGGCCATCGACAAGCACCTCGAGGAGGCAAAGTCCACTTCAACGAACGAAGCCAAACTTGAAGATTTGACCAAACGCATCAAAACATTTGTTAGTAATGCTGAAGAGGCTTCTTTTCATAAGAAGCGTCTTCGATTTGATGACCTTCAATCTCAACTTTTGGACATAAGAAAGAAGTTGAATGATCATCTTAAAGCTCTTGCTTAATAGATGTTCATAGTTGTTTTTCCCTAACGACTGCAATAGAACAGCTTTTAAAAGTAAAAGTAATAATGGCTTGCCAATAATACTAATCCGACATTGCTGTAATAATGATCCTGACTTGAGCAATCATTGAAGTGTAGTTTTATTAAAAGCCATTTAATTTATTTCCTTTGAACTTTTACTTTGCTTTGGATATACAATTTTCTAGACCTTGACCCCTCCAAATATGAGGACACTTGATTTAGGTTTAAGCTCAGTTGGTATACAGTAGTTTTCAAACCTGTTGAGATAAACGAAAAATCTCAGTCCAAAAACAATTACAACTCAGTCTAAAAAAAATCAAAAATTAAAGAATTTATATTAAATTACAATAGATTTGGATCCACTCTGATTTTGTTTTTAGACTGAGTTCATGCGTTCGAAACTGAGTAATATATGTTTATCTCAAAAGGTTTGAAAACTACTGTATTATTCAGTTTAGAACGCACGAACTCAGTCTAAAAACAAAATCAAAGTGAATCCAAATCTATTGTAATTTAATATAAATTCTTTAATTTTTGATTTTGTTTTTAGACTGAGTTCATGCATTCTAAACTGAATAATATACAATTTACCTCAACAGGTTTGAAAACTACTGCATATGTTTATCTCAATAGGTTTGAAAACTACTGTACTTGTTGAGGGGTGAGCGTATTTTTAGTGACTTGGGATTAAAGAAAAATAAAGCTAAATAAAAGCACATGCTTAGTTAATTGAGATATATCCTCAATTTGGTCCAAATAACAACTAAAGTCTCAAAGCAAATATAGAATTGCCTCAAGCTTGTACTAAATTGTGGCATATGTATACTGTGACAGAAATCACAGGATAATATGAAGCTGTCTCTAAATGATGGGGAATGACCACCCAAATCCACATAGAGTTAATGATTAATCACCAACGCTGCTTCAGATACTGTTTTGTAAAATTTCCAAATGAGATACTAGGATTAAGTAAAATAATCAATCCTAACCAAAGTAGCACAAGATAAATAGTCTGTGAAAGCATCAGAGTATCTTCAGAATAAAATTCAGGACATTGAGATGCAACACAATTTTCAGGTTCAAAGACAGGGGGAACCACTCCAAGATTGGCAGGCATTGAATTAACATTGGGCAGTACTGATGACAAAGTTCCAACTGCAGGGCCCCATCTTCCAGTAATGACCCAGCTTAGAATAAGATTGTAGGGGATGTATTGCAACAATCCAACTACAGGATGCATTTTTTAAAAAGTAAATTAGACCAAGGGATATTTGATTTTTATTGAGTAAATTTTGGGAGGACTCAACTCTTAGAGTTGAAACAGTGAAAATTATTCAATATATATCAAAAATTGACTAAGCAATACCACCTGGATCCTGGGCTCCTATTTCCTCCACATTGTCAAGTAAGTATCTAGTCCAGGTTGCAAAAAACCCTTGTGTGATCAATTTCTGACGACCATGCTGATTAATGAGCTTGTATCTGATAACCCTCAAATTACATCAATTTATCAACATCAATTTGCAAGGGGGACTCAGTTTCAGCTGGCAGACTGGAGCATCTGTAACCCATTTTCAATTGACCATTTGATTTAAATCCATTAATTGGGTTAATTTTGTTAATGGTTTATTGGCTTTTTGAGCCTTCCTACTTGGACAATTAATAAGAGGAAATATGGTAACTACTGTGACATATACAGGCTCAAAAGAGCAGCATAACATTGGTTATGACAATCAGGTTCCAGGAATTTTTTAAACACAAAATTTAATTTAAAAGTCCTGAAATGTATGACATATTTCAATACTCAAGTGTGATGCAGAAAACAAGGCATGATGTTCTATTCCAGACCTATGCTACCTGATAATGGATCTCATGCATTCAAGCACATTATGGTGTATATCTGGGTCATTATTTGTTAGATTAAGCCAAGGCGCCAGCTTAAGCATTTTAAAGACTTTTAACTTCTTTGGTATCATTTAAGTTGTAAACTTATGTTTTTTGAACATTAATATAATGCTTAGTTTACTGAATAAAAGTTTAATGGTGTAAAATATACAAATAATAAAAATAAATCTTATTTCTATTAACTGTATTTTTGCTAAAAACCCTTTTTTCTATTTTAATAAGCCAAGAATCAAATGTATGAGTTGCATGGGAGAGTAATAGCAGCCCCAAAGCCATAATTGCTATTACCCTATCTTTGGCTCATATAATTAATTTCTTAGTTATTTTTAGAAAAAAAGTTGTTGTATTTAAAAGACTATTTACCCTATGTGAAATATAAGTTTTTGTTATGCGTCCAACTTCATGAACATGTCCTACTAATCCTTTAGTAGTATCAGCTCTCTTTGTTTCTCTGTCATCTGTGCAGAACTTTGCACAATAATTTATTTTGGAGTACTCCTTAACATCCTCAAATGTCAAAGGTGAAACATACAGCTCACCATCTTTCATGAAATATGAAAGATTAACATAAAATGCTTTGACTTCAAGCCAGCTTTTTTTAGGCCTAGATTTTCTATCATAGATGTAAAAAAAGGTTTTTTGGGAAACATCTGAATTATTTACAAGTGACTCATATAAACCCTTTCTTTCTTCTTCTCTCTCAAAAACCATTTTGAGATCATTTATATTTTTTATATACATCTCATTTTCCTTTTGTTTAAATATTTTAGATAATACACCAAAATGACCATCAACAATACTTTTGCCATGACACTCAACAAATCTATTAAACTTAATTGTTCCTTTTATAATTTTAGGTACCTCTTTAAAAAGATAATATAAGAATTCATAAGATCTAAAATGATTACCATTATCAGTCCAAACTTTAATATTTTTAATATTCTTAAATTTATTTTTTTAAGCAGACTTATCAAACACTGACCTGAAAACAAAGTGTCATGAGATAAAATTTCAGATAAAAAGTCATGATACTCATATTTAATTTTCTCATTTTCTTTAAAAGCAATTGAAAATCCTAATAAAGAAATAGGTATTTCTCATAAAAACAATTATTTGTCTCTATAGGACCCCCACCTATTTTAAAGTTTTCTTTATAGTCTATTACTATAACACATGAATTATTATCAAGATTATTTATATCACTAATATATTCTTTATTTTGATGCTTATAAAACTTTTCATGTAGGTCAATAGATTCCAAATTTTCTTTAATAGATTTAGGCAATGGCAACTTCTTTATACTCAAATCCTTTTTCTCCATTTCTAATGATTTTTTAAGTTGCAAATGTTACACATATCAGTTTGCTTTTTGCTTTTAATTATATTATTGGGAATAAGCTTATAGAAAGTGGAAAGTGAAATAGAAATATTGTTTTTTATTTTCATATCTTCATAAATTTCTTTTTTTGTTTTCAATAAGGAGTATTTTATTTTAGTTGAGTATTCACTCAATTCTTTTTGTAATTCTTCATAAATCAATCCAGGGGATTTTTTAGTGAATTGGCTGGTTGGAAATGAATTTTTTAATATGTGTTTTAAAATATTTTTTATGTTTTCTTTCTTTACTGAATCATTTTTTCCTTTTTTATTTTTTGAATTTAATGATGCTTTTTTAGCATTATTTATTTTTTTAGAATATGAATACTCATTTTTTGTCATTTTAAATCCACAATCCCAAAGCTCTTTCAGACTGTAGCTTGATGTAACCAATGCTCTTAGGGAAGGAAGGTGCTTGGCAGGGGACTCTGACATCAACTCCTTTAAGTTGTTAAGGAAATCATCTGTCTTAGAATTTTGTATGACAGGTAAGAAGGTACTTTTTTCAAACTCTGTTTTTAATAAGAAATGCTCAACAAAGCTGTTAAGATCATTGCCAGCAGTAAAAAGGAATGCTTGTTTAAGCATAGATATTCTTTCTCTCTTAGTAGAAGCCCCCAGTGAGAAGAAGGGTGTCATCTGAGGTGCAAACTTAATAGGTTCCATAATGATAGTGGTTGGGTTCCTTGGCTTGGTTCAGGCAGTTCTTGCTTGGAAATAGATGTGCAGTTATCAGAGAGGAGTAAAGGTGTGGATTGTAGAGTAAATTTCTGTAAAGTTGAGCTGTTTAAATACCATGTTAGCTGAGCTTTTGCACTACAGGCATAAATCCCCAACTGACCCCCAACTGATCTCCTTAATTTATCAATATCACCCCTGAAGCCTGATATCATTGTTTATTTACCCCTTTTTATATTCTGGTTAACTGTTGATATCTTGGCAAATAGTATTTCAATCTCGCTCAAACTAGTATTGTTAGAAAGCCCTTAATCTCAGCTTTTGAAATTGTGCTGCAACTTTATATATCAATACCAATTTAGTATCTTGAAGCGGCTTTGAATGTAAGCTTATAAAATTATTATTTGAAATAAAATATGCTATTTAACTCTTAAAGTATGATATTTTAATCAGTAAGCTAAATTTAAAGTATAAATTATTATTTAGCTTACTTCTAGTAACCAGCTCAAAAGCCTTTTGTTCCAAATAAACTTAAGTTTATTATAACTTTTAACAGTTCTTAAAAAATGAACTTTATATATCTTAAATCTATCAAAACAAAAATGTTATTTTTAATCACATATAAATATTTTCTTGTATAATTAAAGTTGTATCTTATTTTTATAGATACAATGACTAAGATCATTTTTTATTTAGTTTAAATAAATTTCAACCTTTATAAAATTTAATTAAATAAAGCAAGATTTTGATACATTCTTTTTTATGTTTGAATTTTTTATACATATTATCTCTAGCATAAAGTATAAAAATATAATTTTATTAAATAGTTGTATAAAGCTATTTTATTAATATTAAATACTTAAGAATTTGAAAAGAAAAACTTTTACTCTCTTATAAGTTCTTATTATATATTTTTTTATAAAATCTAACTTAAGAATAAATTACTTATGCTAAATGAGATCACTGAAATTTCAATAAAAGTTTAGTTTTAATTTTAGGTTTAGTTTTTTTAACTTTTTACTAGATTTTTTATAAAAAAAATCCAAAATTATTTAATATTTATTTATTAAATATGCAAAAAAGCTGTCTGCCCTCTTTTTAAAAAGAGGGATTCAAAAATTATTATATTTTAAATTAAATATTTTTAAAAAAGCTAAGATTTTAGGCAACAATTTAATTTCCAACAAAAGTAATTGTATCAGTTTTATTGTATTTCTATGTTTCTCTTTTTAGAATGATGTCATTTTGTACTAATCAGCTTTCAAGAAATAATGGTATATGAAATAAGATTGTTACTAGCTTTTAATACAGTTTAATTTAGCTGTAAGTAGAAAATGATTAATTTAATATAGGTTTTTCTATTATAAGGATTAAATAAGATTTATTTTGATAAAATTGTTATAATTATTTAAATTTATTGATAAGAAAATTAAAACAAAATTTTAAAGTGTTAAGTAGCACAGTTAATAGGAAACAGATTAATCTAACAAATAATGACCCATATGCAGCAATATATTCCTTGATGGTTCCTGTCATTTCAAAGGTCCGGAGTTTGGTCATGATCACTACGTCTGAATCCTTCATGGAGAATCTTTCAAGGAATGCGGCTTTGAACACTTCCCAGTTTTCCTTCTGATCAGGGTGTTGGGCTAGCCATTTGGTAACAAAACGCGAGGCAGTTCCTATGGCGCGGAGGGCAACTTCACTAACCCAGAGTCTTTGGGGGTACTCCACTTGTGCAAACTTGCTCTCAGTGCTTTTGATCCAAAGAGAGGCGTTCTCACGGTGTAGTCCTGCAAAGGCACCAATCTCAGCGGTACATAAGCGTTGAAACACGATGTTGGGTATATCAGGTTGTGTAGACGCTGTTGTGGTTGGTGTGGTAGAGAACAGACTGCGGGTTTTGAGGGCGTTGTACTGGTCAATGGGCACAAGGAGATTATTGTAGATGACAAGTCCAGGGTGGACGTCTTGTCCTACTTTGTAATCTCTCCAACTGTTAGGGAGCGACATTGCTTGGGTTCTTTTCTTGGGGGGATTTTTTCCTTTGAGTTGGGTAGGTATGGATAACCTACCTGTGCTACCACTGTCAAGTATATACTTCTGGGAAGTATAATAAACAAAATAAAGGGGAAGATTAAGAAGAGAATGATACTTTATTGAATATGAATATAGATTAATATATAGTATCATGATAAGCCACATGTTGTCCATGTACGTCATGGCAGTCACAGGGCTTATCTGAGTAATGTTCCTCTTGAGTCATGAGGCTTAATCAAGTTGTGTTCCATTTAGGACCTGGATTGAGTGATCCCTGTCATAGATGGTTAACTGATACTGGTGCCACTGGTTTATTGACTGGGCAGTGAACCACTCAGTGAGCTGCTTGGTGATTTACTCGGGGTGTTAATTCCCCAAGAGGGAGTAATCAAAGATGTTGCAACATTATCAACATTTCCCATAATTAATAAAATGTTGTACATTTTACAAATAGCTTAAAATTATTAGCATACATATTTTTCATCATTATTAATAAATTAAAGACCATAAATGTAAATATTGCATTAGAATACAGCAATTAGACATCAACTCTTGATATTTTGATATTATGTGCATAACTCAATGCTTTTTTTAATAAAATCCATTTAAACTTGGCCTTTTCTATTATAATTTAATGAAATGGACTGTGTTTATATTAGAGAGCCATTAACACTTAGTACAAATATTGATATATAGTGCATTTTATAGCCTGTATATTTACCTATTGGTAATAATTCTATAAACTTTTTAGTTAGATTTTGCAAGGTAATAATAATGTAATGTGTTAATAAATAGTAATTTATTAACACATTACATTATTATTACCTTGCAAAATCTAACTAAAAAGTTTATAGAATTATTACCAATAGGTAAATATACAGGCTATAAAATGCACTATGTATCAATATTTGTACTAAGTGTTAATGGCTCTCTAATATAAACACAGTCCATTTCATTAAATTATAATAAAAAAGGCTAAGTTTACAATAGATTTTATTAAAAAAAATGCATTGAGTTATGTACATAATATCAAAATATAAAAGTTGACGTCTAATTGCAATATTCTAATGCAATATTTACGTTTATTGTCTTTAATTTAATAATGATGATGAAAGATATTCACGCGTTGAAGGTAGTACTATAAAAACCAATTTTTTGATGTAATTCAAAAAAATGTCAAATATCTATAACTTAATAAACAAATTAGAGTCAGCCCTCCAAAAGGTTGTCAATCTTGAATAAAACATAAGTGAAATTGTGGTAAATCAACTGGGAAATGAGGGAAGAGCCTTGGTCCAGCAAAATGAAACTGCAAAAAATAGCCTGGGAACAATGGTCAACAAAGAATACAAAGAAATATTTTTAAATCTTCAAAAGGAAATACTCAAGTTGTTAGATTCCAAAAGTGAAAGTTACAACTCATGGGAATTTTCAAAAACCAATATAAAGAATACTCAAAAAGATCAAACTAATTGAAGGAAATGAAATCCCACATGAAATAAACACAAATGAAGAGGAAACCAACCAAATGGAAACAGATGAAAACAAAACTGGTACAATACATCAATTCAAATGACGCTATCTTGAAAACATCATTTAGAAAGACGCCATCTCAAAAATGTGTCCAAAAACGTCATCTAGAAAGACGCCATCTCAAAAACGCCATCTAGAAAGACGCCATCTTAAAAACGCCATCTCGGATCTATGGCTAAACTGCGCCAGATAACTTAAAATATTGATAAAAGCCCAAAAAACATTTGACTAGACTCAAAATCATCCAAGGATTTCAAATCTGCAAAAGAATATGGGGTCAGCTAATACTAACTATAGTGCGCAAAGCTCCAAAGTCAACACATCCTAAAACGGTGCTATTTTTGTATTAAATTTTAACACTAGATTAAACATGTATATACATATTAAAAGTTAAAATCAAATATTTGAAAAAAAAGTTTATTGTTAAAGAAAGTGGATTATACATTAGATCCAAGGGCCGTAGCAATGCCTTTGAGATGGGTAAGGCAGCCCTCTCTGGTGTAATAGGCCAAAGCTTCTCTTGTAACACTTGCAAACTTGACCTGCTGGCCAGCATGCTTGGCTATAAAAGCTTTGCCTTTGACAGCCTGGGAATATAGCTGATCCCCGTGTGCATGCTGGACCTTAAGCTTCTTGATGATCATATTGAACATAGGCTTTTTTGCCTTAACCAGGCAGGAAAATTGGTTATGCCAACCTTCAAGTGAGGAGGTGGTCTTAGTTACGCTGGCTTTGACCTGCTTATAGCAGTTCCAGTTAATTGAGTTGCCGCCCTTGCAGATGCAGCAATGTCCCTGGAATACACCTACCCACTGTGACGGAAATAACTGAATAATATGATGTCGTTTCTAAATGATGGGGAATAACCACCCAAATCCACATAGAATTGATGATTGACCACCAACGCGGCTTCAGATATTTTTTTGTGAATTTTCCAATTGTAACTCCAGGATTAAGTAGAACAATCAATCCTAACCATAGGAAACCATAGTAAATGACCTGGGAAAGCATCAATGCATCTTCAGTGTAGAATTCTGGGCATTGAGAAGTGACCTGATTTTCATTTTCCAGAAGGAGGGAGGAGCTACAAAATTGGCTGGCAGGAAATTAACATTTTGCAGCGCCAACAACAAAGTTCCCAATGCCGGGCCCCATCTTCCTGAAATGATTCTGTTCAGAATCAGATTGTATGGGATATACTGCAACAACCTGAGCACAGGATGCATTTTAAAAATTTAAAATTAGAACTTGGGATAATTGATTTTTATTGAGTAAATTTAGGAGGACTCAACTCTTAGAGTTGAAACAGGGAAAATTATTCAATATATATCAGAAAAATTGACTAAGTAATACCACCTGAGTCTTGATCTCCTATTTCTTTGGCATCTTCAAGTAAGTATCTAGTCCAGGTTGCAAAGAACCCTTGTGTGACCAGTTCTGACAACCATGCTGATTAATGAGCTTATATCAGGTGACCCTCATATTACGTTGATTTATCAACGTCAGTTTAAAAGGGGGAGCTGGTTTCAGCTGGCATGCTGGAGCAGCTGTGACCCATTTTTGATTGACTGTTTGGTTTAAATCCGTTAACTTGGTCAATTTTGATACAGGTTTCCCGGCCTTCCGTGCCTTCTTACTTGGACGGACAATACCCGGCATTATGGAACTTACCATGACACCCACTGGTGCTCAAAATACTGTATGAAAGGAGCAAAGGCTTCTTGGTTCCCAAGAATGTAATTGTCATTGAGAAGCTTGTCGTAAAAAAGGTTAACCTCTTCCTTTCTGACCATGGCAAGAGCAGCAAAGCAATTGAATATCTTTCTGGCCTCCTCTGTGCCATCTTTCTATACCAGCTTATTGAGGGCTGGGTTTTTCATCAGGTTCTTGCGCAGAGCCTGGCGGTAGTGAAAGAAGCAGCCTCGGGGCCTGCTCCTAAATACCTTGATAAAAGTGTTGGCCTGTGCAGCCTTGAAGTCAATCATCAACGTGGTATGATAAGGAACGGACTCAGGCATTTTTTTGGTTATGGCCTGTTGCTCTTGGGTAGCCTCTGGGCTGACCTTCTTCCTGCGGCCCCTTTTCTTGGTTAGCTCTTCTTCAAGCGTAGGCAAGATGGCATCCAGTTTTTGCTTGAGTATATTCAAGGCGTGGATGTAAGTCTCTTCCCTTTTATTAGGGAGAAAGAAGAAGACAAAGGGAATTGTATGTTCATTGACCTGACCATGGATGGCCCAAAGCTGATAAAATAGCTTAGGACAAGAGGCAAAAGTCCCATTGGCAAACCAGGTATTGCACTTTAAAAGGTGTACAAGATCCTCTTGTGTCAAAAAGCACAAAATACGGTTTGGTGAACCTTGCCTGTCGTTGTGTAGCAAAAAGGGCTTTCCAAGCATGGTAGTCTTCTGGACTTCCAAAAGTACAAGCTCTTTGATACTTCTAGCGCTGACGCCAATATTGTCATCAATTGACTGTTGATAAGTCACATACTGTTGGAGTCTGGTCTTTTCTCCAACCTCCTCTCTCTGATCCTTATTCAGGTAAAGGAGATCATGAGTTACCAGCTCAGTTGAAGTCAAGTCCTTGTTGAAAGGAATGGCTTGGCAAAGGTACCAGCGCATTAGATAGTAAAGAATCATATCAGAGCCCAAACAGTCATGCTCAATGGTGAGCTCCTTGACTTGGGTAAACCCAAGTGTAGTTAATTGCGTGGGGCAACCTGGACTATCACATTTGTAGTGATGGTTTGCCATATTTTTTTTCTGGTCATTGCATATGAAAAGGAAGCCGTCCTTGACAAAGCCAGCACCCCCATTCTTGGTCATAATGGGAAACAAGTCAGGAAAAATAGCTGGAACTATAAATTGCCTGTTGACATTGCAGATATTGGCAACTGCATGTAGGTCCCACTCTAGGATAGGCTCCTCCTCTGAGGCTGCAAAACCATGGTCACCAGAGTTGCTTTTGGAGACTCTTTCATTCTCATCTTCATCATTGGAGTGAACGTGCTCCTCCTGCAGATCAGAGGTGGAGTAGACAAAGGGAGAGTGGGGAGGGGTGGGGCTATCAGCCTCAAGCTCAGGGGAAGGTGTGGGGGTCTTGGCAGGCATTTTTTCTTTCAGAGTCTGCTTGGCAAGGGTAGCCTTGGTCTTTCTTGCCTGAGCGGGAGCGGCCGTGCTCTTGGGAGCCTTGGGGGTAACGTTGGTGGTAGGCTTGGGAGGCATCTAAGAGCAAATTTGCGTCAGAAAAGTTCAAATTTGGGGAGAATTTTTACAGAGAAAAAAAAGAATGTATTAAATATAAAAGTAGTCAATATTTTTACATGGAATTGTAGAGAAACTCTCAAATTATATACCATCAAAATTATTATGTTTTTTATTTTGTAAAAATTAAAAATTTATTGGTAGCACAAGTATGCAAAACTGTGAGTTTTGACTGAAAACTTGCAAGTGAAATGGAGTTTTAAAATTGACGTAATTGAGATGCTGTAGCTCAAAAATATAGTGTTTTTGATCATTTTTTATATTAAATTAACAAACTTCTGGTGGAGCTTCCTCAACTGGGCTAAAGAGTAAAACTTGAATATTTTTAAAACCAGCTTATACAACTGGGGTTAAAAAGTACCCAGTTGTTTAGAGGAGATAAAAAATACATAAATGCAAAGTTTCAGACAGTTTCTTACATACTTTACTTAATTGAGATTTGGCGCTGAACTGTACTTTGTAAAAGTGGAAACAGTCAATTTGTGATGGAGTGCTCTTTATAGCGTCCTATGACACCACATGCTAAAACAGGTTATTCCTAGTGCCACATTGGTGGGCACCACTCCTATTGGACGCTTAGTTGCTTAGTAGATTTTGTAATGGGTACATTTTGCACAACAGAAATACCCTCATTACTAAATAAAATCACTAGTAAAAGATTGTATTATTGAAACCCAATTAGCAAAGTTCACACTATGATAAGGAATAAGGCTAGCATATTGAACGTGGATTTTTGAATGACTGTGTTGCAGAGGGGTAGCACTATCAAAGTGGCACTAATTTGGGTTAATTTATTATGTAGGTCTTAAATTAATACCATATTTTATTCCCAATTAATAAGGAAAAGGCTTTGATTAATCACATAAAAGTAAGATATAATGACAAAAAATCAAAGAACACGCCGCCTTGCCATTTTAATTAAAGCTTAGGCGCTGCAGCGCCGCTTTTCAGTAGGTTGGATTTTGTCTTTACAATTTAAATCTACTACCAATCCAAAATATCTTTTTTTGATTATACTATTGAGACTAGTGCTTAGAAATATGATTAATAAATAGATAACCATTTTGGGGATTCAAAAATAGCGCCGCAGCAGCGCTTGATGTAAAAGTAGAGCGGCGCCATGGCATCCAAAATATTTGCAAGGCAGCGCCGCGGCGCCTGGAGCTTTTTTTGGGTGGCGTGGTGGCGCTTTATGTATGATAGAGACAGCGCGGCAGCACATGTCATTGGATATTCTGCAGTAATGATCCAAAATCTACTGCCAATTGAATATATATAAATTTTATATTATAAATTTATGACAATGAGGTTGCGGTAATTCTATTCTGTGAGCTCTGTCATAATTGGCATCATTGATTTTATACTGCTAATTTATGGAGTTGGCTGCTGTAATCCTAATCCGTGAGCTCTGTCATAATTGGCATCATTGCTTGGTCAAAATTTCCAACATATCCCCCCATTTGACCAAACACCACTTTCTTTCTTTCCAAGATGAATCCCAACACCAACAACAACAGCAACACCAACATGCGCCAAGCCTACAACAAAATGATGGCTTCAATGGACAAAGCGGAGCGGCGCACTTTTCAAAAAATGCCGCGCTCAAGTTTGTATTACTTTATTGAATTGACTTTGGGCCAGTGACTCACAGTTTTGCAAACAGGACTGTGCAACCACCGTGGCAGCCTCTGAGAGTAGTACTGCACCAAACTCTAGTGCCGGGGATTTCCCTGACAAGGACTCCATGTTTGAGGAGCCTCTTCCTGTCAGCAATGTGCCACTCAGCGGCAATCCTTCTGGTGCTCAGCACCCATTTCCTCAACGCCTTCCTTCCACTGGCGCGCCTCCCCCTACCCCATCTTCAATGCTCTGCGCCTGCTGCAACTCTGACCTTGTGGTGGTGGACTACCCTGACCTCCTTAGCAAGTTTGGGATCTGCCACCATGAGGAGACAATGTACAGCTTTGTACAGGCGCTACACTCCAACAAGGATGCAATGACCCCAATTTGGGCAGGGGAGTTATACCACGGCTGGTATGATGCCTCCCGTTTGGCTGCTGAGGTGCCTCTAGGGCTGCAGTCAGCTACCCTGCCCCCAGTGAGATTTCTGCGCAACATGCGCATACCATTGCTGTCTGCAATGAGTATATTGACAAGGTGGCTCGGGTTTGGGCTCTTGAGCTTGCAGCAGATCCCAACTTCCATCAAACCTTGGACTTGTCTGTCCAAGCCAATACCAACCATTGCTTCTCTGCCATGTTCAAGGCATATCTTCAAGCCTTTACCACTGGCAATGCTTCTCTCAACCTTCCTTTGGCTGCTGCAACTTGCCACTTTATGTGGTATCCTCCCAAAAGTTGCCAGCCTGGCCAGCCCGGGTACGCTGGTTGTTGCCTGGAGCATTACCGCTCCCTGGCTTACCAGCTCCGCGTCCCTTTGCCCCTATCCTATTTGTACATGGAAGATGCGTTGATGGACTGCTTCACTATAGGTGCTGCGTTCTCTGCTTGTAGTGGCTGGGGCTGTTTGGTGCCAGTCAGTCAGATCCGCCTTCCCCTGTGCAACTGGTCTTCTATGTCGCACAACTCCCAGTTGGCCTGGGCCTAAATGCTGGTGACCCTGGCTCACGTGCGCCAGCGCCTGGATGACAACTGCTACATGATGCTCACCCATGAGTGCCCAGTGATTACCATCCAGCGCACCGCCAAGCATCCCCACTCCGCCAACTGCCAGTCCTCTCCTCCTGCCACGTCTTCTGCTCAGCAGCGTGGAGGCGCCCGCAACACAAGGGACTAATCCCACACAGCCTGCCTTTTATTGCAATAAACTTGCTTTGCCTATCCTCTTTTTTATTGTTTCTATTATTTTTTAGTTCTTATTTTTTATTATATTAAGTTTTTAATTGTTGTAATTATCTTCTAAATTTAGTGCTTATGGAAATATTGTTGATTAGTGGAGTTTTTATGTTGGGGATTGAAATTTTGCGCCGCTGCGGCACTTAATTTAATAGTAAGACGCTGCCGCGGCATAAAAGATGTTTGCAAGGCAGTGCGGCGGCGCCTAAGACTATCCCAAGTTGGCGCCACAGCACTTTTTAATTGTAGAAGGCGGCGCAGTAGCGCTTAAAGCTGGCTAGTTTTGCAGTTGAATTTGCAAAGTTTTGGTAACCTTATTTTGATAATAGGCTTTTTATTTTGATTTGAGATAGCGTTTTTGTGGTGTAGTTTTTTGTGATGGCATATTTTAGAATATTTATTAAGTGTTTTTATAATTAAAAAATCTTATTTGGATAACACTCTTTTTATTTTGATTCAAGATAGCGTTTCTGTGATGCTGTTTTTTGAGATGCTGTATTAGAAACCAATATGTAAAAAATAACTATTTAATAAATTTTATTAAGTTTTTTTTAGTTTTGCTGATGTAAATCACAACGCCATCTTGAAAAAATTTTGAGATGGCGTCTTTTGCTCTGGCGTTTTTGAATTGACGTATTGCACCACAAAACTCAGTCAAGAAGCAGGAGCGCTTCAAGAAATACAGAAAATTTATCAAATAAAAACCAAGAAGAAACACAAGTTGCAAGAAAGATAAGAAAAATTAAGCCTAGGAAAATTAATGAAGAGCAGCCAACGCTCATGAAGTTTGCTGAGGTGGCGCCTGTGGCTGAGGGGGCCGCAGGGAAAACAATTAGTAAGTCATTTTATGGTTTACTTATATTTATTTTAGTTATCACTAGGAATGGGGATGAGGTTGCAGAAGTGGCGGCTTTTACGCCAAGTTGGTTCTACGGGGGTTATCAGTCACTGGTAGCCCCTGTAAAACAAATAAATAAAAATAAAATAAATAAAATAAATCAACATAATATGCATTAGTTTTCAAATATTGAAGCTAAAGATAGGGAATATTCACCACCCGTGGGATGTTCACCGTGATTAAGGGAAGCATACAAAATATGATCTAATATCAACTTCAAAGAGATGAATGAAATTTGTGGGGATGTCAAGCTAAACTTTGATGAATATATCTATGAAAGCATTCAATAATTCCCATTTGTAAACATCAACAAATATGAAAAAAACTTAATAAAAACTGACTTTCAAATAGGAACTAAATATCTAAAAACTGAAAATTTTAATGAAGTATTCAAGGCATTGTCAAATAAATTTGGGGATGCAGTCCTTGTGAACACATTTAAACTTTTATTTATTTTGTTTGCAGAGGCCTGGGGGCTGATACAAGTTAGGCGCCCCCGGAACCCTCTTCAAATTCAATCAAACTTCCTATATCAATAGATTAGTTCAAGTATTTGAAAAATTGTGCATGTTCTTGGAAAAATACATCTCACAAAGAATTCACGCCGTGGTATACCTGGGAATCCTCCTTCACTGCATATTAAAAACCAACATCAAAAAGTTGGAGGATGTACCTATTCAAATAGACATATGCCACTTAGCACTCAAATTCCAGAAGACACTGCGGGGGTATAGGACAGTTGAACACGTCCTGTATGACTCCTTTGCATTGGCAATGTTGTATGGGTACTATGTGTCCCCTGAAAAAAATCTATTAATTGATTTGCTCACCCAGTTTCCTTTTATCAAACGTTCAACAACCACCAGGGTACAGGGCGCCACCCCTCTAACAATCACATCCAGGGTTGTCCACCACGTACAGAAGAGTACGTGGATCCAATTGGACGCTCTAGCCAAAAATTTAATTTTGGGGTATAATTCCCCAGAATAATTGCATTCCCCTTTGCAATTAGCATCCCTTTAATAAATATTTTTCCGTTGCAACTTAAATTTTATTTCTTTTAATTTTTTTTATATTTTAATTTTAAATATTTTCACTAAAATATGCAATATTAAAATTTTAATAGTAAAATTTTAATTTTAAATATTTAAATATTAAAATTTTGAATATTTAAACTTTAATAAATAAATTTTAAGATTTATAATTATAATTTTACTTTTAATATTTTAATTTTATTTTAAAATTTTAGTAGGTAAATTATAATGTTAATTATATCTAAATATATTACAAGACATTAGTTATAGTTGCAACCACATCAAATAATAAAAATAAGTTAAAAATGTTTTATTTACTAGCTTGTTGAGTACAGGTTCATTTATTACATATACAAACAATGAGAATTGAATTTATCCACATCATGCGGCCCACTCCACTTATATTCTAAACAAGTGATTGTTTAGAACTCTGTCAAAACCGCAGGCTCAACCCGCCAGCAAGGTTCCAACCAAGCAGGTTTGTGACCCGCAATCCAATTACCCGGTCACTTGAAGCCAGACTAGGAAGTTAACTTGGATTACCAAATCTATCAACATGAACAAATGATGATCCCTCACGGTGGATACCTTGATTTGGCGCTTGACTCATTAACAGGATCAAGCCACCCCCTCTTCCATCCAGCTGTGTGATCACCAATCATGTTCCTGCTATCCATTGATTCACAATAGCTATATAATCACTATCTCACAATAAAGATTATTATCTATCTTCTAAATATTTCCCCCTTTTAACTCTGCTAAAACAGCACAGTTACAACAACTCAAATTACCTTTCCCTTGTAATATGATTTGATAAATATATTTGATATGCTTGGACAACGTCCTAAGTACTAATTAGTAAGTGATACATAAAAAATCATTGGTGGTTGTGTTGTGTGGCTATAGTGGCACTGATTTAATAAGGATCAGATGATGACCTGAAAGGTCCAATTTGTGGCTTAAAAAAGCCAGAGTACCAACAAGGATTCACAATTATTTAACTAAAATTAATCTATTTCTATCTTTTTAATTTTTTTATTTGTTAGTGCAATAGTCAATATAATATTCAGTTCATTATAATAAAAAATATATTCCTCATACCTAGTATAATTAATCTTACTTATCTTTTCTACATACTCTTATATGTCTATAATACAATCAAACGTCACATCATTATATATAAATAATAATTGTTGAGTCCTAAAAAAAACAAATAAAACCTGGAGCGCCCATTTATCTGATTGGCTCAGAGGCCAGGGCTTTGAGGACAAGGATTCTGAGTGCTTCTAAAAAGCTGCCACCACATTGGGTGGCATTGCAAATTTACTGACCTCAAGAATATTGAAGAGATCCTTGGTGTCCTGATGGAGGCCTTTCTTCACCTTATTTTTGATCCACCCAAAGACCTCCTCAATTGGATTCAGGAATGGGGAGTATAGCAGGAGGAAGAGGAGTCTCATTGAGCAGTCAGCCAGGCGGTGGTTGGAGGAATGGCTGTTTTTATTGATGGGGGGAACTTGGTCACAACCAGATCCACTTTGTGGAGCCCAACATTATCCAACACAACCTTGTTGGTTGTGCCACTGTAATTGATCTGTAGGTACTCCTTTACGGCTCAGAAAAAATTGAGAAAAGTCCCACTATTGTGGGAACCCTTGATCATTTGATATTAGTTCAACCTGCAAGGACCCAGAAGTGCTACCATTAGATATGTTTGGGATCAGACAGCTGCACAATGTGCTAAACCGTTCTTGAACCCCTTCTTGACCCACCTATGCCTAGACCTGAGTGAGGAGAAAAACAACAATTTGTCAATGTAGAAGAACTGTACATTGTCAGTCTCCTTAAGGGCCAGATAAGTCTCAGCATAAATATATCAATATTTGATTGTTTTCTTGCTGTTCCTATTGTACAAAGAAACTCTGAGGACCTTCCAAGAGAAGCCCAATTTGACTATTTCTTTGTATACAAGGGTTTTGGAGACAGAAAGCCCAAAATCTGTGGCAAGAATTGATTAGACAGCAATTGAGTCCAGGTGGCAATCCTTTTAACCCACTGCTTGATTGCATTGATATGAATAGGCTTAAGGAGTTTGGGCTGCTGCTTAACCTTGGTAGATTTGGCAATTTGCCTGGTGTTGCCTTACTTTTTGTTGATGTTGCCAATATATCTGGCTGTGACACCAAATTAGAACACAATATCCTGAACTACTGTTCCCCTGTTTAAGCAGTTGAGGAGAGCTTCACGCTCACTATCTGTCAACTGACATCGGCCCTTGACAGGTACTGTGGCATCCTGGCTAGCAGGCTTGACACAGGGGATGGGGACCTTTGTGTAGAAGGTGGGATCACGCTTACTTGTAGTGGCGCTGTCAATGGTTAAATACACAATAGGCGCAGATGGCTCAACAGTGGCTGCCAATGACCCATAGGTGGTGTCAAAGACGCGGGGCAGGAAGTGGCAACTCTTGGGTCAAGAGTGCGGGGCCGGGTGACAACTGGGTAAACATAGAGGTGTAAGTAACCTCAGTATTCCCGGTGACCCTGGTGTAAGAGACTTTGGTAGCAGGCCTTGAGAGTGGCTTCTGCCTGGGATTCAAGCTGGTAGTTCTGGCTTGGGATGCAGGAGGTGATTAGCTGGTGCTGACACCTTGGGAGGCCTGTGTATCAGCATGTCTCCCCTCAAGTTGGGTTCTGGGTCTGTTCTTGGACCCTCTGGGACGCCCTTGTGGACAGGCTGCCCCACAGGCTGGTGCAGGAGCGGGTTGGGAATGCAATTGACGGTCCATAAAAATAAAATAAATATATTTTAGATTAAATATGTATTTATTTGGAGTTATTGGTTTAGTTGTGGGTAGTTATTTTCTCTTGAGCTAGCCTTGAATAGTAACAGAATTTCTATATCTGTGAATTGAAGTGTATAATATTGTATACTTTCTGGGTTTGGATAATTTTAAAGTTTAATCACTTTTTATATCTAAACATGGTTATTGAAATTAAATCTTTAGTTTGATTTTAGTTGTGGTAGAGCTTCTTGATTTTTGATTGGTGTTTCCTAGTGTGCTTACTGTATATCAAATTTGGATTCCAGTTCCCACAATTATTATTTGAGTTTACTAGTGGCATTCAAAAGTGATTTGAGATTTGGTTCTTGGATTTGACAATCCCGCAATTTTTGAAAAATATAGTAAAATTAATGAAAATGGTTGATGGATTTGAATGCTTCAAATCTGATTCCAGTTAATTCATTATGTCCATTGGAAATATGCAGTTCAACTTGAACTTTGCAAAGTGTCTATGAGTTCCTGCATTTTTAAAAATTCAAATAAAATACAAAAAAATTAATTTAAATTAAAAAGGGCTATCCTGCAAAAATGATTCAAAATTTGGACCAAGGATTTGACAATCCTGCATTTTTACGTTTAGGTTCTGAATTTACAGTACTGTTTTTTAAAGTTTCCAAAGGATACACTGAGGTTCTACAAAAAAATTAAACCCAACCAGAATGTCAGGGATTCTTTCCCTGACTAAATCAATTATTTGGAGTTGACCTTTCAAGACATCAAATCCAAGGAAACCAGCAATCAAGTTTTAGACACCAATTTGACCTTTGGAAAGGAACCAGACGGGGATCAAACCTGGAACCCTAAATACCAGGACAACATTAGTCCAAAATCAGTTAGTTCACTTACATCACCTATTTATGTTAAACTGATTGATTTGGTTTTTGCTTTCAAACTTCAATTCAAGTGCAAAAAGGTTAATAGTTTAAGAAACAACATCACTTACCGCTCTGATTCTTATTGGCTGCACAAACCATGCTTAATGCTCTTGGACTTTGATTTACTTAACTTTCAGCCAATCTCTGTATTTGATGTTACTTGAGTTTCAACATTTAAGGTGCTCACTTCCTATTAACTTTGTGGCTTATCCCTGGTTCCTCTGGTCTCTTCATAAGTTTCTTATACCTTTTTTAAGCTTCAAATTCATCATAAAATGACAAAGGGATTATTTTTAATTATCAATTCATGTAAATCCCTCTTATTTCCCCAATAACCACTTAAATGTGCCAGACCCCATTTTGAGGCTATTTAAGTGGGTAACCCTTATCAATTCTACTTTTTCCAATAATAAAAACTTATTTTATTCTACATCTGCTCACACTTATCTTCTGATCCCTTATTTGAAACCATGAAAGGAATTTTACTCCTGTTCTGGTTTCTAGTTCTTGTGCTTACGGTGGTCTTGGAGTTGGAAAACCCTACTCCCACCACTGACTGGCACAACTCCTTCCCTGATGATTCCCACCAGAAGGAGTCCCTGGCCAATGGGTGGTGCAAGTATTCCTCAGGCTACTGGAAAGAAAGTTCCATTATGGTTGCACTACCACTCTTCTTCTCCCGTTGAACCCTTACTTGTTAGACCCAACACTTTCTTTTACCTGTTGACATACTTGGTAGGGTATTACCTGTTGGGTCAATTCAGCTCTATGATGGGTAGATTTGCCTATCTGGACCACTTTAGCCACCTGGCCATGGTCACAGTGCCTATTGGTTTGGTCATTGTAGGAATTAACATAGGGGCCTTGGCCCACCAGATTGGAAACTTGTTTCCCCTCAAGTGGGTCCCTGACAGTTTGTTGGAACCCCTTTTGGGCTTCTTACTTAGAAGCACAGAATCAACCCCTTCAAGTCACCTGCTTTACACTGAAATTATCAAGATCCTGGAAGTCGCTTTGATCACTGCCATTGTCAGCCTTACCATCTATCATCTGGTTTGACTCTTCATACATATCAAGACCTCTGTTGCCTCCAACAAATCTGCACCTCAACAAGTTCAAAACCAGACTGTGGTATTGAACCAGATTTTGGCATTGTCTCCAGATAACAACAAAGGAAATGAGATCCTTATGCTCCTGGCCTTTTCATAGTCACTGTTTGAAACATCTCTTGCACAATATCAGTCCAACACACAGAAGGTACACCATGTGGCCAAAAAGCTCACAGGTAAAGTGTGCATCTGGTACACCAAGGTCACCCTCCAAGGGGAGAAGCTCTTGGATAACTACCCAGCCTTCTGCAATTCCTTGTTGTCCACTGTAGTGCCAGCACAATCTACAGAAGAGCTTAGAGACTGCATAATGAGCTTATATCAAGGCAGAATGGCCACCAAGGACTATATTGACAAATTCTCTCGCCTTAAGGAAGCAATTGGGATGACTGATACCAAAGCCTGCTACTTTTTTCAGAAGAAGCTGTCTCCTGAGCTCAAGAACTTCCTGTCCCATCATGTATTTCCTGATAAGTTCTCCAAACTCACCAAAGAGGTCTTGAAATGGTCCTCCAAGGTAAAAAACTCCCCTCTTGGAACAACAACAAGACTCTGCCTGCCCAAAACTTACTATCTCCTGCTGAGGTTCCTAAGAGATTAGTCCCAAAACCCGGGGAGGTTACCAATTGGCTCGTGAAGAGAAACAATGTCAATTCCAAGAATAAATGAGCCTTTACTGTGGAAAATCAGGGCATTCTGCTAAAGACTGCCAGGCACTTTCTAAGGTACAAACCACTTCAGGTCATCTTCTTTTAATCACAGGTGTCAATAAATCTTCAACCCAGTCTTACGCTCTTTTGCCAGTTTTTCTAGACCACAAATTTGGAACTACTTCAAGCTACACCCTGATTGATACAGGAGCAATGAGGAACTTTATTGATCAAGGCCTCTTGACTTCCTTAGGGCTCATGACATCAGGACTAGCATCAGTAAGGTTGGCCAAAGGCACACCTGCCCAAGTAGGACACCTAGTCAAACCTCTCCACACTCAAGTAGGGAACAACTCATACCGCTTAACCACTTCTACTCTCTCTAATCTGGCCTTCCCCTTAGTCTTGGGCTTCCCCTTATGCCAAGAGTCCAAGTTGCAGTTCAACTGGGAGACCAATTCAGTCACGCTTTATTCCCATGGGAAGCCTACCACAGTGCCTCTCACGAGACCTTACCATCAGGTACCAAAGAATTTCACAGCCTACCTGAACTCCCTACTTCTGATGGGTGATCAAGGACATGACTCTATTCCAGAGGAAATCCACAAATTGACAGAGGTCTTTAGCAAACAACTCTATTCTGTCCTCCCCAAGAGAAGACCATCCAATCTGAGAATCAATTTGATATTTGGCTCCTCCCCAACCTGGGAAAAACTCTATCCCATGAACCAAGCTCAAGGTATTGCAATGAAGGCTTACCTTGACAAAAACTTAGCCAAAGGATTTATGTGGCAATCATAAACACCATGTTTGTCACTCATGTTTGTTTTAGGGAAAGCTGACAGCACCCTTAGACCAGTTGTTGACTTCATCAAGCTGAACACCATAACCATTAAGAACCAAAACCCCTTACCATCCGCTGAGTCATTGACCAACCAACTTACTCACGCCAAGGTGTTTTCTAAGCTAGACCTCTGCAGTACATATAACTAGATACATATTGCCAAAGGCCATGAGTGGAAAACAGCAGTCTGCACTCCCTTTGGGCTTTATGAATACCTGGTAATGCCCTTTGGCCTTAGTAACGCCCCTGCAGCCTTTCAAGGCCTAATGAGTGAGGTACTCTTCCCTCTACTTGATGTCTGTGTGGTTGTCTACCTTGACAACGTCCTGGTATACTCACAGGACAAGAAGTCCCACACCACACACCTACAAGAGGTCCTACAATTGCTCATTGACAACATATTGTTCTGTAAGCTCGAGAAATGTGAATTTTTTTACAGAAATTGAGTTTATTGGATACAAGATCAACCCAGGCGGGTTTGCAGTTGCCCCTTCCAAGTGTTGCAACCAAGTTTCTAGACTCACCTGCTAACATATCTTACAATACACAGGGTGCGCTCAATGAGTTGCCCCTTGAAGTATCTAACGTTATGGATTAATCTGATGACAATGTTAAATGGCAGGTACTTCATCCTAATTAGGAGCGTTGCCAATTCAACCTGCTGATCCCCACACAAGTTATTCCTTGGCTTCAAACCTTACATGTAACTTCCCACTATGCCACTCCCTTGTGGCCTTTTGGCTTTCCCCATATAGGATATTAATCACAATATTCTACAATAAATGATACCTTATTCTTATTATTCTGTCCTTTCCTATTAGACTGTTGTCTTCCCCAATTCTAAGTACTGAACTCTCATTGGTTCAGTTGCAACAGTGGTAGCAGAAGTAGGTTCACAACCTATTTTGAAAACAAAATTCCCCCAAGAAAGGACAGAGTACGGGCCGCATGGCTACTCCACAACAAGAGACATTTCTTCCAATCCCCAAGGGGGACATTCCCAAAGGTTATGTCATCTATCAAGATCAGCTAGTTCTCACCAGTGTATACAATTGGCTCCGCCTTGGGCAGTGTGATGCTAGCGTCACCCTGCCACAGTTGGACCTGTCTCAACGTATGCTCAACCTCCAGCTAGAGCCCTTCACTGGCGGTGTCAAAGGAGCTGACATTGTCAGTTGGCTCCAGTCCACCAAAACACGCCTTTGTATCTGTCAGGTCCCAGAGTCCATGTGGGTTGCCACTGCATCTGGCCGCCTCACAGGGCCCGCCACTGTGTGGTTCGCCAACTGGGCCAGCCAGGAGTTTGACGTCACTTGGGCAATGTTTCAAGACACCGCCAAATCCCAATATAGTGAAACTTTCTCTCCCATTGTCTTGGGGACTCCCCTCTTAACCATCAAGAAGACCGGTTCTGTACCCAAGTATCTTGCTGCTTGGCAACAAGCCCTTGCTGCCGCCCCTGAAGCAATGACCAATGGGAATGCCATGTTGCTCACTCTTATTGTTAATGGGTTAAAGCCCCATATTTGCAAGTGGGTTTTTGTTGATTGCTGCACCTCTATTGACAACTGCTATAAAGCCATCATAGAGGCTAATAACCAGGCTTCAATGGGCTTCTGCTGCACCAACAATGCTCCACCCCAACCACGTTCTGCACCTAACAATGGCCAAGGTCAAGTGGGCCGTTGCCAACCTTGTCAACAAGAAAGCGCAGCTAAACGCCCCCACAAGGGGGAGCTCCAGCTAGCGCTAATCAAGGACCAGGGAAAAGCCTGGGGGTTGTAGCAACAAGAGGCCTTAAAACTCCAACCGACCTGCCTTCTCAGCCCTTGCTTGCAAAGAACTCCCGCAACTACAATCTTCACAAGGTTGAAACTCTGGACGTCTTTCAGGTCCATAGCAATGACCCCGTGTTGCAAGCCTCTCATTCCTCAAATAAAGTAACACACTTGTCCTATCCCTTCCGTTTCTGTGGGAACACCCACAAGTTATTAGTAGATTCCGGAGCCAACCACACTATGGTGGACCAGGCGTTTTCTTACTCCCAGCAATTAGACCAAGTACCCAGCAGATTCAAAGCAATATGTGTAGCTGACTCCCGCAGAGTTGCCATCACCCACAAGACAGTACCATTCTCCGTAAGAATGGGGAACTTCCAGGTTAAGCTCTCTGGGCCAATCATGGCAGGCCTCAGCCACAACGTAATTGCTGGTCTTGACTGGCTCCGGCATAACTGTCCCTACATTGACTGGGATACCTCCATCATCATACTCAATAGGAATGGGATGGGGTTCCAGATCTACCCTGTGGAAATGAACAAGCTACTACATGACACTGTGTTTGTCAGAATAACAGAGACAGGCTCATACAATTTCAAGGGGGGAAACTAGACTTTAACCAATGTTCAGTCAAAGTTATCCGTGCAGAATCATATACAGTCTCTCCCTTGTCATCATCACCACCACCAGCGCTAGCTGCACTCCTTGAGGAGCACAAGGATGTATTCAGTGAAACACTCAAACAACTACCTCTTCCCTGGGAGATCCAGCACACTGTACAACTTCAAGGATTGTTACCTAAAGCACGACCATTATACCATCTCACACCAAAGGAAGATGAAACCCTCTGTCAGCACCTTGTGGACGTGCTTGATAAGGGCTTTATTTGCCCCTTGCTATCTCCATATGGGGTGGCTGTCTTCTTTGTAGCTAAGAAGGACAGGTCCCTTTGCCTGGTCACGGACTACTGCGCCTTGAACAAGGTGAAAGTTACAAATAAGTACCCCCTGACGCTGATTGACAACCTGTTTGATACACTCATAGGCGCAAAGGTCTTTAGCAAGATTGATCTCACTGCAGGGTATAAACAGGTCTGTATTGCACCAGGGGATGAGGCAAAAACTGCTTTCTGCACACGCTACGGGTTGTTTGAGTGTCGTGTTATGAACTTTGGAATGACTAACACTCCCTCCACCTTTGCCATGTTGATGAACAAAGCCTTTGAGGAAATGATTGGAAGTGCGTGGTTGTGTACCTTGACAACATTATCTTCTTCAGTCAAGATCAAACCACACACCTCCAACACCTCTGCACTGTCCTTGACACCCTTCGGAAAAATCAGCTAAAAGCTAAACCCTCCGAATGTGAGTTTCTCAAGTCAGAGTTACTCTTCCTTGGGCACACCATCTCTGCCCAAGGGATAAAGCCTAACCCTTCCAAAATCAAGGCAATCACTAGCATGCCGCCCCCACTGATGTGGGCCAAGTGCAAACATTCTTGGGCATGGTTGCCTACGTACGCAAGTTCACCCCCAATTGCGGAGAACTAATTGCACCTCTCACTGAGCTCCTCAATACCAAACAGCGCTTCCATTGGACCCCCACCAGAGATCAAGCCTTAAAGGCGTTGAAGCAAAGGCTCACAACAGCACCAGTACTGCAGTTTCCCAACCAAAATTGACAGTACAAACTTGAGACTGACGCCTCTGACAGGGCCATAGGGGGCGTGCTAAGGGTGAAACTGACAATGGCATCTTCCTTCCCATAGCATATGAGTCCTGGAAGCTCACTGACTTGGAACAACGTTATCCCATCCATTATAAAGAGCTGGCAGTCATTGTACACTGCGTTGAGAAGTGGCGCTGTTACTTGGAAGGTGCAACCTTACCACCCTGCGTTCTGACGGACCATAAGTCACTCCAATACTTCAACACACAGTCTCATTTGACACGCCGCCAGGCAGGATGGGTTGAGCGTCTATCTCCCTATCAATTACGCATTGAATACAAGCCTGGAAAGGAACTCGTCACAGCTGACGCCCTTTCACAACTCAACGTAGTGTTCATCACTGGGAACGGCGGTTTGGACCCAGACTGGCCCATGCTCTACCTGCGCCCTGAGGCAACCTGCTACAAGGGCCTTAACTTGGTCATCATCTCCAAGCTGAAGCACAACAAAAGTCAGTTCACCATCAATGCTGGTAAAGTCTGCTGCCAGGCAGAGACAGGTGAGAAGACGCCTTACATTCCCACCACACAATGAGGGGACACCATCTTGCACTACCACCAAAACCTGGGTCACATCAGAGGGCGTAACCTCTTTGAGATCATGAAACATAAGGTTTGGTGGCTGCGCATGCGTCAAGATATCTTGGACCTCCTCAAGACAACTGTGTGTTGTATGAAAAGAATACGTCCAAACCTGCACCTCCTAAATCTGTCCTACTCATCAAGGCTATGGAAGCCTTTGAGCAGTGGGCTCTACATTGTGGGACCACTCCCCAAAGACAGACTGGGTAAGAAGTATATTATCACCGCTATTGACTAATTCACTTGTTGGCCAGTGGCCTGGGCAACAGCCAAACACACCGCCACCACTGTTACCCGCTTTATTGGCAAAGAAATTGTGGCTTGCTTTGGGCAACCCAAACATCTCATCACAGATGGTGGACCCAAACTTGTTGGACACGTTGTGAAGGCATACTGCGTCAAGAACACACTCCAGAATATAGCCACAACCCCCAACCATCTGCAAGCCAATGGCGTGTGGAACGGTTAAATGGCTCCCTGGTTAAACTGATTGCCAAGCTCTCGCAAGAGCATCCTAACACTGCGTGGACTGAACATCTTCCCACTGCCCTACTGATCCTGCAAGCAAAAATCAACTGGGGCACTGGGTTCAACCCTAGCACCCTGGCCTTTGGAACACCTGACAGTCTGATAGGAGTTGAACAGGGGAAACTACGGTCCAAGGTTCCCAACAAGCCCCCTAGTGACAACTCCCTCCCTAGACCAATGGCATGCTAAAGCCCGGGAGATTGAACAAAAGTGGATTGCGAGAGGGAAAAAAACACCTCAAAGCTAGATACACCATAGGTGACCCCATCTACACCCTCAATCCCAATTCTTCCAAATTAGAACCCTACCACCTAGGGCCCTTCAAGGTAGCTGCAGTCTATGACAACAACACCTACCAACTTGAAGATGCCCAAGGGAACACCAAAAGGCTTCACCATGATTGCTTGCACCCCTGCTGCGCCATCCCCACACAAAGGTTGTTTGTGCAGACCTTCCCAGACCTTCTGCAGACTCCAGTCCTGGTGTCTGACAACAAGCAGGGGGCAAGGGGGATGTTGCAACCAAGTTTCTGGACTTGCCTGCTAATGTATCTTACAGTACACAGGGGGCGCTCAATGAGTTGCCCCTTGACGTATCTAACGTTATAGATTCATCTGATGGCAATGTCAAATGGCGGGTACTTCATCCTAATTAGGAGTGCTGCCAATTTGACCTGCTGATCCCTGCACAGTTAGCCCTTGGCTTAGAGCCTTACATGGAACTTCCCACTATGCCACCCCCTTGTGGCCTTGTGGCTTTCCCCATATAGTATATTAATCACAATATTCTACAATATATAATACCTTATTCTTATTATTCTCTCCTTTCCTATTAGACTGCTGTCTTCCCCAATTCCAAGTACTGAACTCTCATTGGTTTAGTTGCAACACAAGGTACAGGCAGTCCTGGACTGGCCTAGACCTACTACGCGCACCAAGCTTTACAGTTTCTTAGGCCTGGCAAACTTCTGTTGCAAGTTTATTAAGAATTTATTGTCTACTGCTCTTCCTCTCACTCATCTTACTTCCAAAAAAATTCCTTTGTATGGTTGCCAGAAGCTGACCAGGTGTTTGAGACTCTCAAGAAGCTGTTCACCTCAGCCCTTGTTCTTCTTTGCCCAGACCCTGAGTGCCAGTTTTTTTTGAAACAGATGCCTCTAACTTTGCCCTAGGTGGGGTGTTACTGCAGATTGGGGAGGATAGTGAGCTCCACTCTGTGGCGTTCTACTCCTACAATCTGCTTGACAGAGAGAGAAATTATCATGTTTATGAAAAGGAACTATACACTATTTTCAAATCCTTGGACCACTGGCGTCACTATTTGGAAGGAAGTAAATTTCCCGTGCTAATCAGAACCAATCATAAGAACCTTCTTTACTTCACTGAGAAGAGGAAGGTTAGCCCACGCCTGGCCCAATGGGCTATCAATCTAATCACCTTCAACTTCAAGATCAACTACACTTCAGGACACCAGAACATAGTACCAGACGCCATCAGTAGACAAGAGGATTTAGATGACCCAAGCCAGTCTTATGGGAAACAAAATGAACACGCCATACTCTCTGAAGACCAGTTTCTCTCCCACATTATGACCCTATCTTATATATCCACCTTGGACCAGACATCATGGAATCCTAACTCCTTGACAAGGAGAACAATCCTACTGGCCTTACACTAAGCAACAGATCTTGGTTCAAGAATGAAAGCCTCTACATATCAACTGACAAACACCAACAAACAATCCTGGAAAGCTTTCATGATTCCCCCTCACATGACATGGTGGCATACACCAGAAAGTCAAGAGAATTAACAAAGATACTGGTGGCCTAATATGAAGAAATCAGTTGCCCAATACATCTACACATGTGTATTGTGCGGCTGCAACAAATCTTCCACAATAAATCCCCAAGGAATACTCAAACCACTGCCATACCACCTTGCCCTTGGCACTCCATCTCCATGGATTTTATTGTGGACCTTCCAGAGAGCGGCAACATAAATGTCATCTTTGTGGTAGTAGATTGTCTAACAAAATATGCAATCTTTACGCCCTTCAAGCATGCAACTGCAGAAGACACCGCCAACATGCTCTTGACCCATGTAATTGCCAATCACAGAATTCCCAATAACATCATCTCAGATTAGGTACACAATTCACATCCAAGTTCTGGCAGTTTTAATGAAGGCATTATGTATTAAAACTCTTATGTCCACCTCTATCTATCCTCAGACCAACAGACAAACAGAAAGGATGAACCAAGTGCTGGAAGGCTTCCTCAGGAACTATGTAAACTTGCAACAGCATGATTGGGTACCCCTACTTCCCCTCACTCAACTATGCTACAATACCAACCATCATGATTCTATTGGAGTATCTATTTTCTTTGCCAATTATAGTTATAACCCTGAAGATCTTTCTGATCCTCTAACTGAAGATACCATTCCTTTGGCACACTAATGGGCTGCCTTGCTACTTAATAATCATCAGTACCTCAAGACACAACTAGAGAAGTCCATTCTTCAGTACAAGAATCAAGCTGATAAACATTGAAGAACTCCTGAAGACATTCAGGTGAGAGACTATGTGTTTCTCAATGCCAAGAACCTTAAACTTGACATTCTGGGCCAAAAGCTAGGTCCAAAGAAGATTGGTCTCCTGTTGGTCATTGAACAACGCTCTGATGTTAACTTCCAACTCAAACTCCCTGAAGGTTCCTCTTCCCATGATGTATTCCACATCAGCCTCCTGACTAAATTCAAGGAATCACCATCTGACATGAACCACAAGGACCCTCCTCCTGTCATCTTTAACCATACTCCTGAATGGGAAGTAGAAGACATCCTTAATTACTGCACCTCTAAAGGCAAATGGCAATACCTTGTAAAATGGAAGGGCTATGAGGTATAATCCAACTCCTGGAGACCAGAAGAGAACCTAGAGAACGCACCTGAAGCCCTCTCACGCTACAAGGAGACTCTGGAAGGGAAGGTCCTTCCTAAGGAGGATAGTGTCAGGGATTCTTTCCCTGACTAAATCAATTATTTGGAGTTGACCTTTCAAGACATCAAATCCAAGGAAACCAGCAATCAAGTTTTAGACACCAATTTGACCTTTGGAAAGGAACCAGACGGGGATCAAACCTGGAACCCTAAATACCAGGACAACATTAGTCCAAAATCAGTTAGTTCACTTACATCACCTATTTATGTTAAACTGATTGATTTGGTTTTTGCTTTCAAACTTCAATTCAAGTGCAAAAAGGTTAATAGTTTAAGAAACAACATCACTTACCGCTCTGATTCTTATTGGCTGCACAAACCATGCTTAATGCTCTTGGACTTTGATTTACTTAACTTTCAGCCAATCTCTGTACTTGATGTTACTTGAGTTTCAACATTTAAGGCGCTCACTTCCTATTAACTTTGTGGCTTATCCCTGGTTCCTCTGGTCTCTTCATAAGTTTCTTATACCTTTTTTAAGCTTCAAATTCATCATAAAATGACAAAAGGATTATTTTTAATTATCAATTCATGTAAATCCCTCTTATTTCCCCAATAACCACTTAAATGTGCCAGACCCCATTTTGAGGCTATTTAAGTGGGTAACCCTTATCAATTCTACTTTTTCCAATAATAAAAACTTATTTTATTCTACATCTGCTCACACTTATCTTCTTATCCCTTATTTGAAACCATGAAAGGAATTTTACTCCTGTTCTGGTTTCTAGTTCTTGTGCTTACGGTGGTCTTGGAGTTGGAAAACCCTACTCCCACCACTGACTGGCACAACTCCTTCCCTGATGATTCCCACCAGAAGGAGTCCCTGGCCAATGGGTGGTGCAAGTATCCCTCAGGCTACTGGAAAGAAAGTTCCATTATGGTTGCACTACCACTCCTCCTCCTGTTGAACCCTTACTTGTTAGACCCAACACTTCCTTATACCTGTTGACATACTTGGTAGGGTATTACCTGTTGGGTCAATTCAGCTCTATGATGGGTAGATTTGCCTATCTGGACTACTTTAGCCACCTGGCCATGGTCACAGTGCCTATTGGTTTGGTCATTGTAGGACTTAACATAGGGGCCTTGGCCCACCAGATTGGGAACTTGTTTCCCCTCAAGTGGGTCCCCGACACAGAAAGTCCCAGATAAATGGCCTGAGAAAGAATTAGAGTGTCTTTGGCGTAGAAATCTGGAGATTGAGAAGGCATAATTGTCTCAGTCTCAGATTCAGCATAATGCCCCCAAGTTTTGAGGCATTGGAGTAACATTTGGAGGTATTGACAATAAACTACCAACAACAGGACCCCATCTTCCTGTGATAGTTTGACTGAGAATCATATTATAAGGGATGTAGTGCAGCAGGTAAACTACTGGATGTATTTTAAAATAAATTTAGACCAGGAGAATATTTTTTGCTGAGTAATTTGGGGAGGACTCAACTCTTAAGAGTTGAACAGTGAAAATTTCCCATATATATCAAAATTTGACTAAGCAATACCACCTGTATCCATGGTCCCTATCCTGTCAGCATTGTCTAAATAATAACTTGTCCAATATGCAAAAAACCCTTGTGTGATCAATTTCTGACGACCATGCTGATTAATGAGCTTGTATCTGATAACCATCAAATTACGTCAATTTATCAACATCAGTTTGCAAGGGGGACTTGGTTTTAGCTGGCAGATTAGAGCAGCTGTAACCCTTTTTGATTAACTGTTTGATTTAAATCCGTTAATTGGGTCAATTTTGTTAATGGTTTATTGTCTTTTTGAGTCTTCCTACTTGGACAATTAATAAGAGGCAATATGGTAACTACTATGACAGCTACCTCCCAAAGGCTTTGGGCAAGCAGGATTGCTCTTTGATTAAGGGGCACAGCCTCCCAATTTGTGAGTGGTTGGTTTAAAAAACCAACCATAAAATAGACTGGGAAGAAATTAAAAAGGCTTTACTAGAAAATTTTGCCATCAAGATGCACTACCCAAGGGCATGTGGGATTACTCTGGCAAGGTGAGGAAGCAGGTTGCCAAATCAAAACCTTGTTAATGCAGTGACAATATGGTTAACTTTCATCAGCCAAAAAAAATTTGCTGGGCTATTGAATCAACCAAAATTCTCAGTAAAGTACGTCAGAATATAATACATGTCAGTTTATATGGCCAAGAAAGTAGTGGAGAAAGGGGACAACAGGCTAAGTGAGGAGGTGTCTTTTGAATAATTTTGGTTGTGATGGCTCTTTAAAGTATCAGTTGCTTGTGTCTTTTATTTAGGATTATGCAAAAGCAGTGGTTGATGGTTGGGCTCCAACCCCTAGTCATAATATGAGCACAGAGGAAAAGATGAGTTGACTCATCTTGTTCCTGGGAAAGGAGATTTTTTCACAGTATAGTTTCTAACTTTTTACTTTTATATGAAAAATATAACCTGTTTTATACATTTTAAAAAAGAGGGAATTCTCTCAAAAATAGCACAACCTATCATCAAGATAATGAGTTTAATATATAATAATCTTGCTGTGGGGTAAAAATAATTAAAAAAATGATCTGGGGTCCTATGGCACTCCTACTCCCAAGAGTGGCCATAGGGTGTCCTAGATCAAATCCAGGGACCAACTGGGTTGGGGTGCCATTCTTCAAATGAAATTTTTCTACTTCTAGCACCTTATACCTAGCTTAGAGTTCTGAAAACTCCCCCAGAACCTTTACCACTAAAACCCTAGCATCATATTTATAGATCATATTATCTCCTGGGTCTTTCTTTTCTTGGGGGTGTTTAGCTCCTGAGAGAGTTAGTGAACTCACTGTTAAGAAAATTTTGTCCTCTTTTTCAGGAAGCCAGCCTGCAGCGGGTTCAGGAGAACTTGCAGGCAGACAGTGTAAATTCACTCCCTCTTTTAGCTCTGGATAGGACAATCTTCCCTTGGTGCACCAAGAAATCTTCTAGGAATCAAGCTAAAACTCTTAACTCTCTTGAAGATTTAGCCCATACAATTGATGAGCAATTTGTCTTGGCCTATTCTTTTCAGGTATTAACCACAAATTATTGGATTTATGTTCCCACTTTGGAAGAACCTCTGATTAATTTGGACTATTTGTTGGCTTGGGCTTGCCTGCATCTAAAACAAATCAAGATTAATCAATCAGGTCACGCTTCTCAAAATCAACAAATTCCAATCCAACTGGTTTAGATGCTGTCTTGGAGCACCCCATTGATGCCAGCCAATCAGAGTTGAGTTAGGAATTATTGAAAAACCTCCCAGCTCATGTGATTCTTCTTGCAAAAATTCTCTAAGAGCCAATCATACTAGACCTTGGGGTCGGTGACCTGAGATTTCAAATTCATCCTTTATAGCAAGACAGGGGACTGAAAGCCCCCTGCTTTCTCATTCTTTCAAATTAAAAGTTTCTAACTTTTTCAAACTTAAAGTTTTAACTTTGGGATCTTTTACTAGTCCCCCTTATCCCTGGCCTTGTTAGTATTAAAATTACTATTCTTTACCTTCCTTGTCTTCCCCAGGTTTACGGTGTTGCTTTTGAAGCTTCTAGAGTTAACATTAGTGTTAACATATACACCTACCTCTTACGTTTTTGAAAACTAAGTTTAATTCTTAAAATTAGTATTAAAACCTTAATAAATACTTACTTGAAGTTTGATTACATTTTCTGTTTGCTCTGTTTTCTTCTCACCTTATTATACGCTTTAAAACACTCTAGTTGTGTCTTGTTAAAGCGTACAGCTTGTGATTGTTGTCTGCTACTGTCAAGCTTTACCTGCAGGATTCCTGCACTCTGGTTTTTCCCTTGCTTCTGCAAAAAAACCAAGTTTCACAATTTCTACCTTGCTGATGCATATCCCCTAGAACAAAATGCTGGCCTCCTTTTTCAAGTTTGTGGCCTTTACCCTGGCCCCTGCCTTAGTAATGATTTGGTCCACTTCCCCAGACCTCTGGAGCCATGTCACCCATTTGTTCCACCATTTAGCATTCAACCCCAGCCAATTCATGCATATGTTCAAGGACCTCCTGGGGCGCGCTCAGGACATTCTTGTCACTAGCAAGAACGTGGTGAGAAGCCTCACTTGCAACAACCTTGAACTTTTTGCCTTTAAACTGGTCCCCTTGACGCCCCCAAGTCTGGCCCCTTCAGTGCTCTTTCCCTCTGAGGACCCAGTTACCCCGGACCAAGGAGAAGGTTTGGGCATCCAAGAGTACGTGTAAGGTCTGCCCAATAAGGCGCAAGATTATATACTATACTGTGTAAAGCATTCAGATTTAATCCATGTTGTGAATAATAGCATTCACCATGTTTCAATTTTGCCTTCAGTGGGCCATTTTGAAGACAAATATCTCACTTTTGCTTTTGACTATTGAAATGAACTGGTTTCTACATCAGGAAATATGATTGTTTGGTTTCCTGACTCTGTGCAACTCACTTGCCCCACTCATGCTTGTGGCAAGTGATCCTACCGTCCTGGTAGTGTTTTGTGGTATTCCTAACCACTATATAATCTATTTCCTAATTTACCAATTGAATTTAGTTCTATTCACATTTTTGTCTTTGTGTCTTCTGTACTTCTGCGCCTCTCTCTAGCCACAACTAGTAGAGATTATTCTTCCAGGGCTGCAAGGTAAACACATTTGCCTTCCCTGTCATCTAACCAAGACTTAGTATGAATCCAATCCTAAGGTTAGGATTTCCTGTTGTGTATCTGTGCTGCGCCTCAGAACACAACAAAAATGGTGCTCACTACAGGGGCTGTAAGCCCCTTGGTTATCCCTTTTGCACGTACGTTTTCAGGTCCCTTGCCTCCGCCTATTTGGGAGTCAACCTCACCTGAAATCACCAGCCCTCCTATTGAGGAAGACATTGCCGACCCGCCTATTGTCCCTACTGTACTGAACCTTGGGAATGATCCCTGCCTAGTTGCTTACCCTATGGGTACCCCTGACTTAGAACAAGTCATGTCAGTAGCCCTTGGGATAGCCCGTGAAGGAGCCATCCCTTGCCTTCAGCTACAGTTTAGCCGTGCCAAATACTATGAGTTAATTGTGGCCCCTCAGTTTCCACAACATCTCCTCTCAGCGGCTGGCTCCACTGATCACCTGTTGACATCCTTTGTACAGCCCGCCTTGGCCCACCACCAGATGGTGTTGGGACTTCACGTTCAAGAGATCTTGTCTCTACAAGCAGCTGTTACCCATCATTGGGACCAGTTTGCCGCCTACCAACAATGGATTCATTCCCTGTTCTCCCTGGTATCTGACAATCAGCGTGATTTGGTCACCTCTCAAACATGTTTAGTCAATTCAATTGAGCAAATGTGCCAGTTCATTCCTGAGTACGTTAGGGAGCGGCTACAAGAGTTTCACCAGTTAGAACAACCCTGGCAAACTCAAGTAGACTCCACCCTAAACGCTTATCTCACCAACTTTGAACGCCTAGTGCAACAGCTCAATGCATTCAGTGCCTATTCCTTTGAGCAATTGCAACAAGTAGCTGACCTTGCCGCCCAAGGTCTAAATGAACTCAGTGCGGAATTTGATCAAGAGAGAGCTACCACTGCTGCTGCTATAGCCAAACTTCAGAGTCAAGTGAATGAGCTGTCTACTCCCAAACCTGATGTCCTGCCTTCTCCTCTTGCTGATGATCTGGTTGATAGAGAGCAGAGGATCTGGGAGGCCATCCAAGAATTACGCGCTTCCAATTGTAGCCAAGGATGTCCTACTGAAATGCCTCAACCTGACCCCCAGGTTCTTGCGCTGACTGCTCAGGTTGCAGAACTACAGCAAGAAGTTGCTGCGTTACGTGAGGTAGTGACGGCCGCTGCTAGCCAACTTGGGGTTAACAAGGAAGATGGCTGTTGTTCTGGTTTGGCAGGGGCTCCTCAAATCCACTGCGCTAGGGAGTTGATTGCCCTAGCAAATGAGGTGGATCACGTGAAATGAGATCAGACTGAGTTGGACAGAGACATACAGGAGATGAGTGAGCTGATAGATTCAGTAAACAACAGATTTTCCCCCTGCCTATCAGTAGGGCCATTCCTTACTTTGCAGCTGGCTGAGATCTCCACTGTTGTCACTACCCAAGGACAACACCTAGATGTTACTGAACAACAGACCGCTCTAGCCAACACTACAGGTGCCAGAACTACCAAGACTCTGACAACCCTTGAAGAAAGTGTTTGACAACTATGGGCTAGACAACCCCCTCCAAATCTGAAGCTGAGTTCTCCCCACGCATAAATGTACTCAATAGCAGCAATGGTGGTTCAGCTCCCAAGGCACACTTCAAGCCTACTTTTAAGCAAGTCTTTGATCCCAAAACCTCAAAAATTGCAGCTTTCTTAACTATTTATGAGACTTCCATGAGACGAGCATCAGATGAGGTTAAGAAGGAACACATTCTAACATGTCTACACCTGACCTGTCAAGAAGTAGTTGTGCCAGAGCTGCCCACCATTCAGACCTTGGAAGACATGAAACAGCTCCTGATTGACAAGTTTGGTGGTGGTCTTAGCCTGGAGGTGAAAAAGGATGCCTTCATGTACATATCTTTCAAGCCCAAAGAGACGTTAGCCAAATTTGCAGACAGATTTTACATGGAGAGACAACAGTTAATAACAAGCAGACAATTGACAGCACATGAAGCTTATATGGCCTGTGCCCAGGCCCTCAAGGCAAATCAACTCCTGTGTCTTCATTTCAAGGCCCACAAAGCTATGCTGTCCTCCATGAAAAGTATAAAGACACTGCTCCAAGACATGCATCTTACCCATTCTGGGGCAGTTGTTTGGGAGAGTTGTGCCGCTTCCAACTCTGAAACTTCTTCTTGCGGCCCTTGTATCCTCACTATGAACTCACAAAATCCTCCTTGTTGTCAGGGTTGCCATTACTGCGGTCAGGTAGGTCACCACTCTTGCGTCTGCACCAATCTGCGTGTTGAAAGAGCTGATCCCAAGGATCAGTCGGGAAAAGAACAGTCAACCTAGAGGCAGAGACTCTCTCGGTTGACAATTATTCCCAGTCTTCTATACCTCCGCCTGTTACTGACTCTGAGCCTGCTGATGACGAGGCTCCTCCTATCCTCCTTCTGTTTCATGACATTTCTGATGATTATGATTTGGATGAATCTGATGTTGAAGACCCTGATGCATACAGGTATTCTGTTCTTGCCGTCCCTGAGACTATTGCAGTTCCCTACAAGCTACAATCTGGGAAGACTACAACTACCACCAAGCCCCTGTCTGAGGCCAAAGCAATTGTCTCCCGCCTCTATCTTACTCAGGCAAAATGGTCCCCTGTATTAGTGGAATCATTAGAGGAAGCCGCTGAAGTTGCAGACACCGTTTTCAAGAATGTATCTGTCTCACTCCCTCTCCAAACTGTATATAAGGAGTTCCCGGGGCTAAGATGCATGATTGAGAAATGGGACAAGGAACTAGCTGAGGCGCAGGATATCTTGGCTGTTCTGCCTCCCTTTGGACGCACCACCACCTGAGTAGAGATATCTATCCAGAAGGTCAAGATCAAAGCTGTCCTGGACACTGGTTCTCCTGTCAACGTTGTTTCTTCTAAACTGATGAAGAAGCTTAAGCTAGCCCCTGACCTCAACTACCATCAATCCTATGGCACTTCTGGTCTCTCCATGACTTGTGCCATTGGCGCGTACTTTGCCTTGCCAATGCAATTTAGTAAAATCCTGTTGGCTGCGCCAGCTGTTGTTCTAGAAAATGAGAGATATGACCTTTTGGTTGGTACCCAGTTCCTTTGGGAATATAATGGGATCATCAACCTAAAGGATGGTTATCTTTCTATCCTAGGGTACAAAGTCCCTCTGATCTTTGAAGAGCCAATCAAAGTTCCTGGTAAACGTTTGAAGACATGTACACTGGAGTACCCCACTGGGGTTTTCACCCTAAAATACCAAACCCATTCCTCTAACATGAAGTGTCCTCCCATAGCTTGTCCTGCAACTGAGGGAATCCCTCTCATGGCCACGTCTGCTGTCATCATCCCTCCAGGCTCTCAGGCAATCATAGAATCTCAGATATCATATGAACTACCTGAACAGACTTTCTTAGAGCTGTACTCCCCTCCTTTGCTGGGGAGTAATGAGCCTTACCTTTGTCCTGGAATTCTGGACGTCTCCCACAAGGATCTCGTTCAATTACTAGCTGTCAACCTTACTGCGCTTCCTATGACTGTATCCAGAGGACAGTTTGTTAGTTATGGAAAGTTGTTAAATGCCCTTGACGTCATGTCCCTTCACCCTTTTGGAACTTATCAAGACTTTAACCTACCTGAAGACAAGCCTCAAGTCCTATCTCTGTTCACTGCTCAAGACTTCCCTCAGTTGTCTCCAGTACAACAGAAAGAGGTGCTTGATTTACTAGACCGATTCTCAGACATCTTTGCTAAAGATAGCACTGATTATGGGCTGGCTAAAGGTGTAATTCATCAGATTGACACTGGAGATGCTCCTCCCTTTTGTGCCAAGCCATATTGCTGCAGCCAAGTGGAAGATGAGCAGGTTTCTAAGGAACTCAAATAACTGCTGGATGCTGGATTGCTAGCTCCCTCTCAAAGTCCCAGGGCTTCCCCTCTGCTCATCTTAAAGAAAAAAGATGGGGGCCACCGGATTGTGATGGACTATCAAAGGTTGAATTCTCTAACCAAGAAGATTCCTATCCCTTACTGTGTATTGATGAAGCTCTTTGACGCCTTGGAGGATCTAAGTTTTTCTCTGCCATGGATTTGGCGTCTGGTTACTAGCAAGTTGACCTCTCTCCTGAAGACCGTCAGAAGGCTGCGCTCATCACATTGGAAGGATTGTTTGAGACTACCTGCATGCTGCAAGGACTCTTTAATGCCCTGGCCACCTTCCAAAGGGCCATGTACTCCATCCTCTGTGACTTGAAGTTGTTGTGTGTCTTAGTCTATCTAGATGATATAACAGTATTCAGCGCAACTTTCACTAATCACCTAGCCCATCTTAAAGAGGTGTTCATGAAAAACCAAGAGGCTGGACTCAAGCTAAAGCCTTCTAAGTGAGCTTTCTTCAAAGAACGCCTTGAATTCCTGGGTCATGAAGTAACCCAAACAGGGATTTGTCCAATGACCAAGAAGGTTGAAGCCATTGATAAAATGCTTCCGCCTACCAACCTACAAGAAGTACAAGTCTTTCTGAGAATGATGGGTTACTATAGGCAATTCATTCCTGATTTTGCTGATACTAAAAAACCCCTGGTCCAACTGTTGTGTAATGTTCCTTTTGAATGGACTGCCAGCCAACAGCAGGCCTTTGAGACTCTAAAGCAGAAACTCAAAGAAGCGCCCATTTTATTGTACCCCAATTACAATAAGGAATTCATCTTGTACACTGATGCTAGTGACCTTGCTATTGGGGCTATCTTGGCTCAGCTCAACAATGAAGATGTGGACTACCCTGTAGCCTATACTTCCTGTGTGCTAAATAAGCATGAAAAGAATTATAGTGTTACAGAGAAGGAGTGCCTTGCTGTGCTGCATGCAGTCAAACAATTCCGCCACTATGTGTATGGTACCCATTTCACTGTTGTCACTGACCACACTTTGCTTAAGTGGTCACAACAACTTAAGGAGCCTGAAGGACGCTTAGCCAGATGGGCCCTCTGTCTACACGGCTATGACTTTACTGTGCTCCATTGCCCTGGGATTCAACATCAGAACACTGATGGGTTGTCCCAAATGCCCATCCTTGCCCTACATCCTGCTGAGGCAGATTGCCTGTACAAGATAATTAGCTACCCTTCTTCCTGAGAAAGTGAGACAGAAGAGGGTTGACTTGCCCTGTTCAAATTTTCTGAAGAAACCCTCATACGTGACAACCATCTCTTTAAGAAGGTGCAGGGTCAATACCTGCCATACATGTGCCCCAGTCTTTGCCTCTCTTTGGTGTTGCAAGCCCATAAAGAGACTGGCCATGGAGGCATTGCCAAGACCTTTGACTGGCTTCAGAAGAATTACTTCTGGGAGAATCTTTGCCTGTTGATCTCAGATGTTTAGCTAGTTGCCATGACTGCCAACTTCAGAGGCCCAGAGCTGCTTCTCACAAGTTCAAATTGGTTCCCCTTCAACACGCTTTTCATATGGTTAGCATTGATGCTCTAGGCCCTCTTCCCCGCTCACGCTCTGGATGCTGCTTTTTCCTGATTGCCGTCAACCACTTCAGCAAGTGGGTAGAGGCTCGCCCTACTAAGGACATCACTGCTAAGACTACAGCTGCCTTCCTGCTGCAGGATGTTTTTTACCACCATGGCTGCCCTCAAGTGCTGTTGTCTGACAACAGAACCAACTTCAATGCCAAACTTGTAACCTCTGTTGTTGAAGCTCTAGGAACTCACCAGTCTTTCTCTGCCCCTTACAATCCTTCCACTAATGGGGCAGTTGAGCGTGCCAACTCAACACTGGTTTCTATCATGAGAAAAATCACCTACTCTGACACTGCCAATTGGGATCTATACTTACCTGCTGCACTCTTTGCCTATTGTCTGAGCAGGAATTAGGTCACAGGGTACTCCCCTTTGCCATGTTGTATGGGTGTGAAGCCACTACTCTGTTGCTCTTGAGGGTTCCCCTACTCTCCTCTGATAAGGCCATGAACCCGGACAACCACATCAAAGAATTAGTCAACCGCATCATTGGTATACAAGTCACTGCCTACACTTCTGCATATAAGACTAAGATGCTCGAGCTCTATTGTGACAACGCTGGGCGCTCCCCCTTGCCTGAGTTTGATGTTAGTGACCATGTCCTGTACTACTAACACCGTGTGGGCGCGCGCACAAGCTGGACTTCCTGTGGATTGGTCCTTTAAAGGTGACTTTCAAACAAGGATCTGAGTACACTGTAAAGCTCCTCTCCAATGGTTGCCCTTTTGCTCACATACACGCCAAGTCCCTCCGCAAGTATCACCCCCCTAAGGCCAATCTAGAGGGGGGCAATGCCGTGAATAACGGCATTCACCATGTTTTGATTTTGCCTTCAGTGGGCCATTTTGAAGATGAATCTCTTGCTTCCGCTTTCGACTATTGAAATGAACTATTTCTACATCAGGAAATATGATTATTCAGTTTCCTGACTCTGCGCAACTCACTTGCCACACTCATGCTTGTGGTGAGTGATCCTACCGTCCTGGTAGTGTTTTGTGGTATTCCTAACCACTATATAATCTATTTCTTAATTTACCAATAAAATTAAGTTCTATTCACATCTTTGTCTTTGTGTTTCTGTACTTCTGCGCCTCTCTCTAGCCACAACTAGTAGAGATTATTCTTCCAGGGCTGCAAGGTAAACACATTTGCCTTACCTGTCATCTAACCAAGACTTAGTATGAATCCAATCCTAAGGTTAGGATTTCCCGTTGTGTATCTGTGCCGCGCCTCAGAACACAACAATTCAAAAGATAAAGGGAAGTAGGTACAGTTTTTAGAAGTACTTTTAAAAGACCTGCTGAAAACTTATGATTAGACACAAAAGGTGTCATAGAGTTAACTAGTACTAAACAAACTATATAAAACAAAGTATTGAATAAAGATTTGTTTGTAACCAAAGATATATTTATGTCAGGATATTTCCTGTGAGAATATCTCAACATAAAACTAGTCAAATTATCCCTAAAGTAAAAAAATAATGTCAACAAGCTAATTTCTTGTTGTCTAGCTATCTACATCCTAATTATACTAGGTGTTTAACTCTAATAAGATCTGAAAGCAAATTGAGACCTAACAAAATTGTAATTTACTATAAACCTAAACCTTTTAAAAAGATGAGAAACCAAGTAAATTTCAAAGTTAGAATTTGAAGATTTGAAAAGAAAAATAAAGATTGAAGTAAAAACCTGTGGCAGTGATTGGGGAAAACACTTAAAATTTCAGCTTAAAAGCTTACTCTTCTAGTGTCTTTATTTATAAGGTAAAAAAACCAAGTCCTGGGAAAATTTAGTGGCAGAGGGATAATTTCTTGGCAGGTGGTTTGATAACCAAAGGGGAAAACACATGGTGGTAAGGAAGCTGTTGATAGCAGAAGCCAAAGGTCTTCAGGAAGAAGGAGAAGACAACAGCAGTTGCTTAAGCAGTTACAGTGGGAATAAAAACCAATCTTTTACAATAGTAATTAAAAGAAAGAGTGAATAGAGACTGTGTGTAAACACGCAAGAGCAAAAAACAAAAAACAAAAGCAAGCACAAACCAGAAGCAAAAGCAAAAACCAAGGTAATTGTTTGATTGAATTCTAGTAATAAATTATCAATGTAAACTTAAGTTTGAACTCAAACTTAAAATTGATTAAGAGTCTGCCCTTTAGGGCAGGGCACAACAACACACCCCCAAGCGCACCACCTGGTTGCTTGGCAGGATGATTTTGATGGGTTTGAACTCCTACTTCCCCTGACTTTCTGCTGTGTCCTCCTTATAGACACCACTCCAAGCAACTATACCAGTTTTGCACTGGATGGTATCCTGGTGAATCCTTCCTTCTGGGATGAGAGCCAAACTTAGTTTAACCCCCCCCCTCTCATAGACAGCCCGCAGACCCAGAGGGAAGGGCCCACCACAGGATGAGAGCTAACTTTACAATATAGGAGAACAATTTTCCAAGCAAGAACCAGGTCCCATTAGTGGGCACCATAAAATCAGCTAACCCAGTGATAGTTATTTAGAGGACGCCAAATAACTGGGTGGAGGTTGACTCATTGGCCATCACAGTTTCTTGTGAGCAGTTGGGCTGCGGGGTCACAGGGGGATTCATAGGTACTAGATAAGCGGGCAGGTATTTGTATTTGTCCCAGAATAGTAATTTTGCTTGATATGCCAGATGTCTTTCCATCCAATGAGTTCAGCCTCTCTGATTCTGGCTTCAGGGCTGTAGCTATGTTTCTTCTAAGGTGAACTCTGAATAGGAAGGATTGAAGGATATTCTGTGAAATTTACTGGGGCCATAAGGTGCTCCTGGGGGACAGTATAACTCAGGCGGCTTGTCCACAGCTTTTTGGGGATGAGTGGTAGAAGGGGCAGAGCCAGAGAAATTGATCTTTAAATAAAAAGTGTGCTAGGATTGGGTATGGGATGACCTGAGAGAACTAATGGTGCATAACACTTCATTGCAAAAATGACAATGGGTAACTTTCTGATAGTCCAGAGTATAAGTATGCTTATTTACCATAGAAAAACTTTTCAGAATACTTTGGGCCAAGTAATGGCATTTACCAGGGTTTGTGTAAGAGAGGGGGGCTAAACTAACTAAGTTTGGCTCCCATCCCAGTGAGAAAACACTAGGATGCCATCCAGTGGATTAATGGGACAGCTGCTTGAGAGGGGACCAAAGAGAAGACACAGGGGATATTTAAGAAAGTACACATTCAATCCCATCAGCACTAACCTGGTGAGCAATCAAGGAGTACAAGTGGGAACAGGGACTGGAATCACAGGCGCTTGGAGAGGCACCAAGTCATTTTCCTCCAGACTGAGGGGAGAAGTTGCTGATGCCTCCTAAATTACAGGAGCAAGCAAGGTGTGATAATCAGCATGCAAGTCCAAGTCATTACAGGTCAAACTCTTGACTAGAGCCTCCTCAGAGATAAGGAGGCTGCTAGGGAGGTGCAGGAGACTAGAGGGATTGTCACCCACAAGGCAAGCAGAAAAGGGGATGCAAGATCATAAATCAGGGGGAGTTATCCAAAGAAGCAACAAAAAGGGGCAGGGAAAATACCACAAATTTCAGAACAGGAAGGATCATATTTGCAAACTCCAGAAAATTTGGAGTCCAGGAGTGCAAATTTTGGGCCTCAAAGTTATAAAAATTATTGGAAAATGGGCAGCCACAAAAAAACCAAGCAGAAATAGGAAAGATATCACAACAGGCTTGGGGACAACCTTGGGTAGCTTGGTTGTTATCAGGAGCAAAAGCAGGTTTAATTCAAAGAGATACAAGGAAAATTCAAAGTTGAAGTAAGATTTTATACTGATTTTAACTTTATTTTTAGGTTAAAACAAGATTTTCAAAAGCGTAAGTATAGTTAGACAGCAACTATGTGTTAATACTGTTCCTAGGGGTTTCAAAAAGGCAGCCGGGCTCAGAAGGGATCAGAATAAGGTAAATTTTAATGCAGAAACAACTAACACCTTGTAAATGATTAAGGGAAACTCAAAGCAGAGTTTCAAAATTAAAATTTACAAAAGTTTAGCAACTGATTACAGAGTTTAGTTATATTGGAAAATTGACAAGCAGGGGACTGAAAGCCCCCTTGTTTTGTTAAAATGGGCAAATTGCTAGGAATTAATCACATGACTGTTTGGCTTGCATTCAATTGGCTGGAGGAGAAATTTGCTGGTCAAGACCAGGGGTACTAGAAGGTTGCAAGCTAATTTTTGAGGCTCCACCTGATTGGCTAGAGACCATCCCAGGCATTTGAGATCCATTTGACCTTCTATGCATTGATTTGGCATTGTTTGATTGGTTGTTTATGATTGTTTTCAAATGTGGGCAACGCCATGCCAACAAGTAATACAAATTAATCAGTGCTTCTTCCTAAGGCAGGCAACCAGAGCTGTAGGATCTGCAGGATAAGCTAGGACAAATATCTCATCTACAGTGTGCACCAAATCCCCTAAGGAATTGAGCGGCTTGGTTGGTATTTTGGGGCTTTTCTTGGTGCAACAAGGAAAAATGGAGCAATCCAAAGACAAAGGGGGCAGTGAATTTACAGTTTGGAAACATTTGATGACATATGGAATTATCAACTCATCATTGGCTAGGTTTGGGTGGAGAATCTTGGTTTCCCTTTTTGAAGCATGGGATTTGTCATCATCTGGCAGCCCTTGTTTTTTGGGGTAATTCCTGTCATGCTCTATTGGCAGGGGCCCGGTTGGTCACAGAAATTCTATCTAAGCAGACGCTTCTATTGGCTAGGCTAGAGGGGTTCATAATCAGGCATAGTTTGAGTGTGGTTTGCGCCTCATTGGTTGGTTTTGGAGGTTTCTCCAAAGTCCCATCTGTTCCTGGTTTAAGCCCAAAAAATGCTGTCAGCTGGGAATAAGGTCCTGCAGGCTGACAGCCCTCTTGCTGACCTTTTTCATTATTCACCAGGCTTATGGCTTCTAGAAAGACTTATGCAGCAGTGTTTGTAATGCTCCTCTTTCCTAACACTTGGGTAAAGGGCATGGGGTAAAGATTAAATGGCCAAGATACTTATATATAAGCAGATGTTGATAAAGTATTTATTCAATAGAAAAAAGATCCCCTTAGAAAACTTCTAAAATGAAATCAACTGCAGAATTTTGAGGCAGATGCTCCTTTGGCAAAATCTTGGGAAACTACCAGTGTCACATCCAATGTTGGTTTTGTCATAAATGTGCTGTTTTAGAAGAGTTACAAGTGAAAAATGTTTAGAACCTAGATAATATTCTTTATTGAGAGATAATGATTATATAGTTAGTGTGAGCATGGATAACAGGAACATGATTGTATTGATCACATGGTGGGATAGTGAAGGGGGTGGCTTGATCCTGATAATGAGTCAAGCTCCAAAACAAGGTATTCATTGTAAGGGATCATCATTTGTTCATGTTGTTAGATTTGAAAATTTGAATTGACTTCCTAGTCTGGCTCCAAGTGACTGGATAATTGGATTGCAGGTCACAAACCTGCTTGGTTGGAACCTTGCTGGCGGGTCAAGCCTGCTGTTTTGACAGTTTCCAGTTGCACTCCTACATAAGTGGCAGGCCAGGCCTAGAAAGTCATGTATACAATTGGGGTTATACTGACCAGATAGTTGACTGAAGTTGATTAGGCACACCAGCTACCAGTGTGGAGTACAACCTGTTTGGCTAACCCCATCACTTTTATATAGACAAACTCCAGTTTGCAGAAGTCTTGTGCAGGAAGGGCCTCTGTTGAAGGGGATATAGTAGGGGTCTTTGTCATAGGCAATGGGAGATGGCCTCCAAGTGTGGCATAAGGTAACCTGGAGGAAATTCCAAATGATGGGTATAATAAAACTCAGGGTCTGTAACATGAGTGGTGGTAGCAAGGCATGAGGAATGTTATGGCAAAAAGACAAATGGAGGATACAACACCCCCTTGGATAACAAGAAGCCAATAAAGCGCTGCAGCCAGATCCCTGAAAACATTAGACAATTTGAATGTTGTTATTGACAAAAAATGTGTTGAAACTGGAGCTTCTCAAATAGACCTGAAAAATCTGTATTTACCCTCTTTCTTGCCAATTAATTATGACAAGGAAATTCCATGTTATACACTATTTGGGGATGGCAGCGCTTGACCTGCTGGTTGTTGGAATTTTTTGGATTATAACACTATTGAGTTAAATTCAAAAGCAGGCCTTCAAACTGCTGGAATTATTTCTGCTAGCCAATCAGATGCTGTAGAATCCACACTGCCACTATTCTAAGCCACCTTAAAATTCCCCCCATTTTCCTCTAGAAACTTGTTTTTTGATAGCTTATTTACCTTTGAATAAAGAAAGTTTTCTCAAAAAATTCTAGCTCATTTGGGGCTGTTTGCCCTCTTTACTTGAGGAGTTGGCCTCTTTAATGGTCAAGGTGGCCATTGATTTCTTGGCTGCTCCTTGGCTTGCCCTTTATATGCCAGTGCCCATAGATTTTCCTTCCAATTTACCCATTTAAATCATTTTCTTGCTGTTAATTTTCATTTCTATCTTCTGTTACACAATAACTGTTGCCAAGATGTTATAACTGTCCTTTCAATTTGGTCCCCTTCTCCTCAAAAAAGTTACAATTTTTTGTTATATTCTCATTTTATCTCTTTGAATAATGTAGCTGTCACAGTAGATTCCATAATTTTGAGAATTATTTGCTCAAGTTAGAAAGCTTAGAAAGCCAGCCAGTCATTTATCAAGTTAACTGATTAGACAATTTAAATAAAATGGTGGATTGAAAATGGGTTACTGCCACTCCAGTTTGCCATTTGGATTCAATTCTCCCATGAAAACTGACACTGATAAATCAACATAATCCAAGAGTCACTTGATAAACCTTATTCATCAGCACGGTTATCATAAGTTGGTCAAAAAAGGGATATTTTCAAACTGGACTAGGTACTCACTTGACAATGCAGAAGGAATAGGAGCCAAGGATCCAGGTTGTATTGCTTAGTCAAATTTTGATATATATGAGAAAGTTTCAATGTTCAACTCTTAAGAGTTGAATCCTCCCTAAATTTTTTTAAAAAAATCAATATTCTCCTGGTCTAACTTTATTTTATCATGCATCCTGTAGTTGGCCTGCTACGCTACATCCCTTATAATTTGATTATCAGTCAAATTATTACCGGAAGATGGGGTCCCGCTGTTGGCACTTTGTTGTTCTCTCCTCCCAATGTTAATCCAATGCCATCAAATCTTGTATTTTCCCCCTACTGTATTTGAGGCTGAGAAATTTACTCCATCTCAATGTCCATAATTCTATGCTGAAGACACCTTGATTCTCTCCCAGGAAATTTATCTTGGACTTTTCTTGGTTAGGATTAATCATTTTTCTTAATACTAGTTTATCTTTTGGAAATTTTAGCAAACAGTATTTGAAGCTTTGTTGGTGGTTAAACATCAACTCTATGTGGATTTGGATGGTGATTTCTCACCACATGGAGACTTCTTCCTACTATCTGATTATTTCTGTCACATTACTCAACTCTTCTACATCTGAGTTTTTGGAAGCAGTTTTTCACAAAAAAAATTTCTCTTCTCCTGTTCTGTCAAGATATCTGAGTTTACCAAGTTCATCTGTATCAGCTCCTTATTGAGATTTCAGTTCAGACTGTTCTTTAATTTGTGGTTTCCTTCTTCAGTTGCAGCAGTTGAGACTGGTTCTACTGTTTCCTGGTTCTGCTGTGTCATATTATTTTGGTGTCTGGATTATTATCCTGCTCCACCCACCAAAAAAATTTGTGTGAATTTGTGTCATTCTTATCATCTTATTCTGGCTCCACTCTCAGTCACAAGTCTCAGGTTTACCATGTGATGACAAAGGTTTTGGTGGATGCGTGTGAATAATTGTTGTCTTCAGTGAAGCACAATCCACATGTTTTGACACAAAGTGCATCTTTGTACCCTTTGTTAAATAATATGTGTGTATCTATTGAGGAGCTCAAAGTATATTGTAGTTGTATGCCTTCCATCAGGGTACTAGTCTGCTGTCAATATTCCTTCCTCAGTTTCTTGCTTATTGTTACACAATTGATGTTTGAAGTCAATAAGCTCTCAGCATTGTGGTTAGTATTGACCATACTGCCCAGGACTTGGCAATTTGAAATTCCCTGTTAATCACAACTGAGGCCCTGTTAAGCCAAATTCTTTCTCTGGACTCAAATCTGTCTGCTACTAATCAAGGTGTGTTGGCGCTTGAAGCCAAACCCGCTGTGCGTTCATGGTTATCTGGTGCATGTCCTGCAATAACTTTGTCTAGTCCTGGCATAGAGTGTTTTTCTTGTGCATCTTACAAGCCGCAGTTAGCAATTCTGAACTAACCTGAAGATGTGGATCAAGTGGCAGTTTCAGCATCTCTCAAAAGCTTTTTGGCTATGCTTCAACACGTTATGCCCTCAAATTCTTTGGTAGTCAAGTCTGAGGAGTTGCCTCTTGTCCCCATTTATTATGATTGTCTTATCCTTCCTGAAGTCGTCCAAGAAATGATCAATTGTTATTTTCAGGAGCATCCTCCCTTCTTAGCCGCTTCTGGACCATCAATGAGAAGCAAGATCTTGCTGAGATTGCTTCATTTGCAGCAAATAAATCTACTTCTGATTACTTCTTGTTTTATAATAGCATTGATAATGATCAAACTATCTTCTGGCCTGCAATTCTGTTAGATGCTGTTACTTTGGAAATTTTCATGAGTGTAAAAACTGCAAATTTGTTGCATTTGAAGAGTCATCCCAGCGTGCTGATCAGAGGAGGAAATTGCCAAACATTCCCTTTGTTCCAGTTGAAGAAGGCTGTGACATTTGTGGTTGTGGGTCAATCCTTTACTGCTAGATTCTCCATATACACTACCCTCATGTATCCTATTATCTTAGGGGTAGGCTGGTGGCAGGATCATAATGTATCAACTCTCCTAAAGAAAAACAAGTTGCAGGTGGATCATTCTTTGGGTATCACTGTTTGTATACCATTGCTGGGAATGTCAGAGTTAGAGAAGTTTTTTAATATATTCAGTTGATCCCAGTTCCTACGCCTGTGAGTTCAGATTTACCAGCATGCCTCCAACCCTGGTTTGAGGCTTTTGATGCCACTAGGGGCGAGGTTCTTCCCAACAACACTCAGTTTGACTTTGACTTCAAAGTTACTATTGATCTTATTTGTATTGCTTCTCCTATCTACCCCTTGACTTTAAAGGAGGGTGTATGTTTGGGGGAGTGAACTTGTGATATGTTGGCAAAAGGATACATCTTTAAGAAGGCTTTGTTAATCTGTTGTTGAAATGAACCAATTAGAGTTCAGTGTTTAATTGGGAAATACAACAGTCCAGTAGAAAGGACAAGAATGAATAGAATAAGATGTACTTTATTGTAGAATATTGTGACTAATATACCATATGGGGAAAGCCACAAGGCCACAGGGGGTGGCATAGTGGCGTGTTCTGTGTAAGGTTTGGAGCCAAGGAATAACTTGTGCAGGGATCAGCAGGTCAAATTGGCAACACTCCTAATTAGAATGAAGTACCCGCCATTTGACATTGCCATCAGATTAAACCATAACATTAGATACGTCAAGGGTCGGCTCATTGAGTGCCCCCTGTGTATTGTAAGATACGTTAGCAGGCAAGGTTCAAACCTCGGTTGCAAACCCCCCTTGCCCCCTGCTTGTTGCCAGACACTAGGACTGGAGTCTGCGGAAGGTCTGGGAAGGTCCGCACAAACAACCTTTGTTTAGGGATGGCATGGCAGGGGTGCAAGCGGTTGTGGTGAAGTTTCTTGGTGTTTCCCTGGGCGTCCTCAAGTTGGTAGGTGTGGTTGTCATAGACAGCAACTACCTTGAAGGGCCCTAGGTGGTTGGGTTCTAATTTGGCAGAATTGGGATTGAGGGTGTAGACAGGGTCACCTATGGCGTATCTAGCTTTGAGGTGTTTTGTCCCTCCTGCAATCTGCTTGTGTTCAATTTCTCAGGCTTTGGCACACCATTGGTCTAGGGAGGCAGTTGGCACCAAGGGGGGCTTGTTGGGAACCTTGGACCGTAGTTTCCCCTGTTCAACCCCTGTCAGACCGTCAGGTGTTCCAAAGGCCAGGGTGCTAGGGCTAAACCCAGTGCCCCTGTTAATTCTTGACCATAAGATGAGGAGGGTGGTGGGCAGGTGTTAAGTCCACGCGGTATTGGGATGCTCCTGTGAGAGCTTGGCAATCAGTTAGACCAACAAACCATTTAGGCTCTCTACTGGCCTCATTGGCTTGGGGATGGTAGGGAGTTGTGACTACTTTCTGGAGGGCATTCTTGGCGCAGTACACCTTTATGATGTGCCCTACAAGCTTTGGTCTGCCATCTGTGATAAGATGTTTGAGCTGTCTAAAGCAGGCCATAATTTCTTTGCCAATTAAGCAAGTGATGGTGGTTGTTGTATGGTTGGTGGTTGCCCACGCTACTGGCCAGCAAGTGAAGTATTCAATGGCTGTAATAATGTACTTCTTGTCTAGTCTGTCTTTGGGAAAAGGTCCAACAATATCCAGGGCCCACTGCTCAAAGGGCTACATGGCTTTGATGGGTAGGAAAGACTTGGGAGGGGCAGGTTTAGAAATGTTTTTTTTGCACAACACACATGTTTGAGAAGTTCCAAGATGTCTTGGCGCATACAGGGCCACCAAACATTATGCTTCATGATTTCAAAGAGGTTACGTCCTCTGATATGACCCAAGGTGTGGTGGTAGTGTATTATTATATCCCCCTGCTGTGTGGTGGGAATATAGGACATCTTCTCACTTGTCTCTGCCCGGCATCAGACGTTATCAGTGACAGTAGTGAACTGAACTTGTTGTCCTTCAACTTGGAGATGGTTACCAAGTTAAGGCCCTTGTAGTGAGTTGCCTCAGGGCTGAGGTATAGCATGGGCCAATTGGGGTCCAAACCATTGTCTCCAGTGATGGATGCTACGTAGAGTCACAAAAGGGCGTCAGCTGTGACAAGTTCCTTCCCAGGCTTGTAATTGATGCACAACTGATAAGGGGATAGACACTCAACCCATCCTGCTTGGCAGCGTGTCAAGTGGGACTGCGTGTTGAAGTACTGAAGTGATTTGTGGTCTGTCAGAACGCGGGGTGGGAAGATAGCGCCTTCCAAGTAACAGCGCCACTTTTCAATGCAGTGCACAATTGCTACCAACTCTTTATCATGAATGGGATAGCATTGCTCTAAATTGGTAAGTTTCCTGGATTTTCAAGCCACAAAGTAGAAAGACAACCTTGTTAGTTTCTACCCTTGGCACGCCCCCTATGGCTCTGTCAGAGGCATCAGTCTCAAGTTTGTACTGGAAGTTCCAATTGGGAAACTGCAATACAGGTGCAGTTGTAAGTCTTTGCTTCAATGTCTCAAAGGCTTGGTATCTGAAAGGTGTCCAGTGAAAGCGCTGTTTTGTGTTTAAGAGCTCACTGATGAGTTAAATTAGTTCTCTGCAGTTGGGGATGAACTTGCTCATGTAGAAAACCATGCCTAAGAAGGTACACACCTGGCTCACATTAGTGGGGGTGGTATGCTTGTGATTGCCTTGGTTTTGGCGGGGTCTGGTTTTATTCCTTGGGCATAGATGGTGTGTCCAAGGAACAAGAACTCCTACCTGAGGAATTCACATTTAGAGGGTTTAGCCTTCAACTGGTTTTTCCAAAGGGTGTCAAGGACAGCACAGAGGTGTTGGAGGTGTGTGGTTTGATCTTGAATGAAAACAATAATGTTGTCAAGGTATATAACAGCACATTTTCTAATTAACTCCTCAAATGATTTGTTCATCAACATGGCAAAGGTTGAGGGAGATTTGGTTATTCCAAAGTTCATGACAACATGCAAACAACCTGTAGCGTGTTTGGAAGGCAGTTTTTTTGCCTCATCCACTGGTGCAATGCGGGCCTGGTTGTACCCTGTGGTGAGATCAATCTTACTAAAGACCTTTGCACCTGCAAGTGTGTCAAACAGGTTGTCAATTAGCATTAAGAAGTATTTGTTTTTGACAGTCACCTTGTTTAGAGTGAAGTAGTTGGTTACAAATTGAAGGGACCCGTCTTTCTTAGCTACAAAGAAGACTGCAGCCCTGTATGGCAAGAGAGAGAGGCAGATAAACCCCTTATTGAGTGCGTCCACAAGGTGTTAACAGAGAGTCTTGTCTTTCTTGGGCATCAAAAAATAAAGAGGATTTGCTTGGGCAGTGTCCCTTGCAATTTAACAGCATGCTGTATTTCTTGGGGAGGAGTCAACTGGTCTAATGTTTTACTAAAGACTTACTTGTATTCTTTGAGGAGTGCTGCAAGTGCTGGTGGAGGTGTGGTGGTCAAGAGAGGGGCTGCAGGTGGTTTGGAGCGGACGACTTTGACTGAGAATTGATTAAAGTCTAGTCCCACCTTGAAGTTGTACATACCCGTTTCTGTGAGTCTGAAAAATACAGTGTCATGGAGTAACTTGCTCATTTTGACAGGGTAAATCTGGAAACCCACCCAATTCTGTTGAGGGTGATTACAGACATATCCCAGTCAATATATAGGTGGTTGTGCCAGAGCCATTCAAGGCCAGCAATGACGTTGTGACTGAGCCCTGCAATGATTGGCCCAGAGAGCTTGACCTGGATGTTCCCCATTATTACAGAGAAGGGTACTGTCTCATGGGTGATTGTCACTCTATGGTAATCAGCCACTTTTACTGCCTTGAACCTGCTTGGTACTTGGTCTATTTGTTGTAAGTCCGCAAACAATTTGGTCAACCATAGTGTGATTGGTCCCAGTGTCTACCAATATTTTGTGTGTGTTCCCACAAAAACAGAAGGGATATTTTAATCTGGTTACTTTATTTGAAGAGTGGCTTGCTTGAAGAACAGGGTTGTTGCTGTGGACCTGGAATACATTGAGGGTCTCAATATTGTGCACATTGTAATCACAGGTATTTTTCTTTTAGATAGGTTTTAAATCTACTGCTGCTACCACTGTTATAACTGAACCAATTAGAGTTCAGATTTGATTGGGGAAGACAAAAGTCTAATAAAAAGGACAAGAATGAATAGAATAAGATGTAATTTATTGTAGAATATTGTGACTAATATACCATATGGGGAAAGCCACAAGGCCACAGGGGGTGGCATAGTGGCGTGTTCCATGTAAGGTTTGAAGCTAAGGAATAACTTGTGCAGGGATTAGCAAGTCAAATTGGTAGCGCTCCTAATTAGGAGAAAGTGCCCACAATTTGATATTGCCATCAGATTGGTTCATGTTGTTAGATACGTCAAGGGGTGACTCATTGAGCGCCCCCTGTGTATTGTAAGATACATTGGCAGGCAAGGAGGGAAACTCAGTTGCAACACTATTCTCCATTGTTGTTTGTTCAAAAGTCAGATGTGATGCTAATACCTTGTGTGGACTATGAAAACTTAAACAATATCATAATCCCAGATCCCTATCCTTTGCCTCTTGAAGTGCAAATATCTTGTTGTGTTGAGACGGCTAAGGTGTTCTAAAAACTTGATCTTTTGGATGTGTTTAATCAGATTAGGATTGCAGGGGGATGGAGTAGTTGACAGCGATTAGAACTAAGAAAGGTATCTTCCAGTTCTGTTTTATGCCCTTTGATTTGAAAAATGCTCCTGCTTGCTTTCAGAGGTTGATTGATTCAGTCTTGGGGGATCTCCTGGATGTATGTGCCATTGCATACATGGACAAAATCTTGGTGTTTTCTCTATATGAGGAGTCCCATAAGGCCTATTTATCAGCAGTGGTGGAGTGTATCCTCCAGGATAACTTGATCATAAAGCAAAGTAAGTGTGAATTCTTTAAATGTATGGTTACCTTTCTGGGTAATATTACCATTGAGGATGTTCAAACTATTGCTACTGATAAGGAGGCAGCAGTTTACAAGTATACTACTCCAGTGACTGTATCTCAACTTCATAGCCTCTTGGGTACCTTTACTTTCTTGAAAAAGTTCATCCCATATTTATTGGAAGTTCTGGCTCCTTTGTATTTGGCTAGTGGAAAGACAACTTTAGTCTGGACGCCTGAGTGTGAAGAGGCATTCTTAGTAGTCAAGTCTCTCCTGCTGTTGTCCCCAGTTTTGTGACATGTTTTCAGGGCCCATTATGGGCTAGAAAAAACCCTGTGTTGCATATGTTTCATGCCTGCAATTGAGCAATTGCGCAACCAAACAATTGTGTTGTCAAACAGGCTGATTGACCAAAAGGAAACTTAAATGCCTAGAGGGAATCAAACCCTGGTCAAAGCCAAACCTGGAGGTAATTGTAAATTGTTCCAAAGCCAAGAAAAAAGAATTTTAATTGGCCCACACCCTCTAAATCCAAGGAATGAAAACTTGGGTTACCAAATGGCCCAAAATTCCCCTGTCAGCTTCCCCAGTGAAAAATAATTAAAGGATCCATCTAACTGACAAATCAGGAGCCACCAATGGAACCCAACCTAGGAATAATTTATTGACAGTCAATAAGGAGTTGCCATTAAGTCCAATTCCAGTTTCCCGGCAGGATATAGCTGGGAACACTGGCAACCCCTTTCATTGTTGACATCTTCACTTAATAATCTTTTTTGGTTAATGTACACTGAGCATTTATACTTTTCAGGGGTTTATTATATTATCACAAATTTTATACTGCTGGTGCTTTCAAACAGAGAGTACCTCCAGCACCAATGCCAGCACTGGGAAATGTAGCAACTTCTTGCTGCCTCCAACCAACTGCTGCCCGCCTTCACTCTGTCTCCTAGAGTGCTGGACCAAAAAAATAATTCCTGCTCCTGCGCCACACCTCTCCTTTCCTGGTGTCCCTCTGCTCTGCCAACTTGCCCAGCCAAGCCTGACCATGAGCGCTGCCACAGAAGAACTTCCTCTCATATCTTCTGCATCATAATACAATCACAGCAAGCTTGGATTTTCCTACTTGACCATGCTGGGGCTCCCTAAGCAAGTGATTCCCCACATGAGAGTGTGGCGTCCTTGGGCCACAGCTGCCAATTATGTGATGTGGATAGTCCCTGTCATCTACTGGGCCTTCCAGGCTCAACCCTTTCCCTTAACTGAATGTTCCCTTGGGAGCCACCCAGGCCATGAAACATGTGGATCCAGAGCTTCCATTTGTTGTATTTACAGACACCTCAAAATATGCTGTAGCAGGAGTGTTGTTGCAGACTGTCAGTGATAGTATAATACCCATACATTGTAGGTACTACTTCAAGAAGGTATGGCAGAAGGTTGGAGAACTAGAAGCCAGTCAAGGCAGTGACAATTGAGTAGATGATCATCAACCACTGGAAGCCCTTGGTGTGGATGTTGTATCTCCCAAAGCTCACCACAAAGTAGGTCAGCACATAGTACAGGGAGGTGTACACCGCAATGGACAGGGTGGAGTGTGGAGATACCAGGGGAGGCCAGGAATCAGTTTTAGAAGAGTTAAGCTGTCCAGGATCATAGTGGTAGTCATGACCTAGCCTTTCTGGTGATGGGCTAAAGAACTCTGGTCCCTGTTGATATCCTCCAATCCCAAGGTAAGCTGTGAGCACAGCTGTGAAGATGAGGTGATTTATCTTTCTTGGATTGGAGGGGGTTGACTGGGGCAAACTAATTAAAATTGACTTAAAGGTGTTAAGTAGGATTATCTTTATTAAGGGTATTAAACTGTAATAATAGCACAATTTATTACTGAGGAGGAATCATTTATTTATAGTGCTTCATACTGTGCAAAGATTTGCAAATGGGAGTGGAAAGCAGGAGATGGGGGATACCAGAAGCTTGGAAGCTAGAAATGGCAGTTGGTTCTTGGGAAGAAGGCCAAATTCTTGTTCTTCTGTTATCTGTTGCGGGTTTGGCCATTATTGACTGGAGCCAATGGTTTTCCTTGGGCAGGGGGTCATGTAGTGGTAGCAATCCTTGAGGTCTCCCTGACTTATTTTTGTCTTGGGAAGTATGGTTTGGTTGGAGTTTAGACTCAACCTTGTGGCCTGGGCATCAGAAAACCATTGGCCCTTGGTAGAATTGTGGGTCACATGCAGAACTTGAGTTTGGCTTCTTCTGTTGGGCAGGAATAGTTTTTTAAATCCAAATCCTTAAATTTTCATTTGTCTGTAGGGCAGGCATTATTCAGTAATTTCTTCCCTGCAACCAGGGACTTTTCTGATTGGCTGTGATTTATTGGGTTTTCCAATTGGCTGGGGAGTAGAGCCTGAGACCCAGGTTGGTAGCTGGCAGTTGTTTGGGACCCAGGAAGCAAGCAGGTGGGTGGGAGGCTGGCAGGTGGCCCGCTGGCAACTGGCTGGGCTGGTGGCTGGCTGGCGGCTGGCCCACTGGCAACTGGCAACTGGCAGCTTGCTGGGTGACAGGAGGCTGGCAGCAGGTCTTCTAACAGCTGGCTAGGCAAGCAGGTGGCTGGCAGGAGTCCTGCTGGCAGCTGGCTGGGAGCTGGGGGGTTGGCTGAGGATGCTGGCAGGCGCCTGCCTGGATGATAAATTGATCCAGCACTGATTGAGTTCTATTTTTTTTCTCTGTTTTATTTTTATTTTCCCCAATTAAAGGGGGGAATCCTCATTAAATTGGGCATTTTTGATAGGACTTTCCTCTGTTTTTTTCCAGCATTACACCCCAGTAAAGATCTGGTTTATGTCAGGGATATTCCTGACAGATGGTGTTGAAAGATCAATGGGGTGCTTCTCTCAGAAAATGGAGGCCTGTGAACAAAATTACATGATCCACGACAAAGAATTGTTGGCAGCTGTAGATTTGTTGAAGCATTGGCATCATCATCTCATGTCAGTGTGTCATCCCTATATTGTAAGAACCAATCATAAGGCTCTCCTGTAATATTTTCAACCCAGGGGTTTGTCAGGTTGTCAATCCAGATGGCATGATGACTTTAAAAAATACATGTTTCACCATGAGTTCATCAAAGGAATAGACAACCACTTGGCTGATGTGATGAGCAGAAATCCTTTCCACCTCCCTGATGCTGGTATGAACGTTGAGTTTAACACACATACTTTGATCCAAGATGAGGCTATGGTTCCCTTTGTGTTGACTTTGCCTGCTACACTTGCCATTATGTCCTTAACTGAGGGTGAAGACTTGGACTTATATTCTAAAGTTAAGTTTTTGCAGCTCCTGTCCAAAGGATATGATAGATTATTGAAACTAGCATGTGCACATCCAGTGGATCAGCCACAGGTTTACCATAATATAGGGCCAATTCTTTATCATCAAGGCTTCCTTTGGGTTCCAGAGAGAACTATTTGGGATAAAATCATGGAGGCATATCACTCTTGTCCTACAGCATACCACCCACAAAAGAATAAAACAGTTGAGTTAATCCGCTGGCATTTTTCTTGAAAGGGTTTGACGGTGCAGGTAGCAGCTTATGTTCAATATTTCTTGATGTGAACTTGGTCTAAGGCAAGCAGAAACAAGACTACTGGTTTTTTTGTTCTATTACAGCCAGCTATGGGCCTTGGAAAAAGGTGTCAGTGGATTTTATCAGAGAGCTTCCAGACTCCAATGGGTTCAATGAAATCATGATGGTGGTAGATTGGTTTACAAAAATGTTACACTTTGTTCCTTGCTTGACCACAATTACGTTGGTGGAAACAGCAAGGTTTTTTGTGAATAAAATCTTCTCCCTACATAGTATCTTAATGGAGATATTGAGTTATTGTAAGCCCCAATTTATTGCTCAGTTCTGAGAAGTGTGAGAGAGGGGGGCTAAACTAAATTTTGGCTCTCATCCTGATGAGACAAACCACCAGGATGCCGCCCAGTGGATTACTGGGACAGCTGCTCTAAGAGGGGACCAGAGGGAGGACACCAGGGAAAGTTGAGGGAGTAGGCGTTCAGTCCCATCAGCATGAGACCAGTGAGCAACCAAGGAGCACAAGAGGGAATGTGGGTCAGGAACCCAGGTACCTGCAGAAGAACAGGGTTGTCAATCTCCAGTTGAGGAGGGGAATGGGAAGACACTTCCTTGGCAATAGGAGTGAGCAAGATGAGATCAGAAGAATACAGGCCTAGATCATCACACGTCAAACTCTTGGCCAAAGCCTCCCTAAGATAAGGAGACTACCTGGGAGGTGCAGGAGTGTGACCGTACTACAGTCACTGCTGAGTGTTTAGCCGAATAAATGCTCCAAAATATAAAGATGTTCTGTTTTTGCTGTTTATTACATATAGATAGGTTTGTGTGGAATTCTTGAGGGAAAGGTTCCTAGAAGCTGGATATCTATATTTAATAAAAGAACAGAATATGGATGTTTAGTTAGGTTAGGCTAACTAAAAGAATTGAGGCAATATTGGCTGAATCAATCTTAGAGACTAGGCGTCTCAAAATGGGTTAATTAATCAGGAAGATTAATTAATAAATACAGGATATAATTAATGAGGATTTAATTATATTAAAATGGCCTTGACTTTGTCAAGAAGTTTGGTTAAGGTTAGCCATGGGAAACCCCCTGGAATTTGGGTTAAAAGCGCCGTGTTGGCAAATTTATTGGGTTAGAGGTGCCGCCACGCCGCCTAATGAATTTGAGATGTGCCAAGGTGCCGCTATCAAATTTTCTCAGGCGCTGAGGCACCGCCTGGGGAAATTGCTGGGCGCCGCGGTGGCGCCTGGTTCAAGTTTCAAAGCAGTTTAATGGGTTTAAGAAAAAAACCATTAAATGCAAAAATAACTAAATAAAGCTAATGATGCCTAGGAATTCAGGTTTGATTAGCTGGTTCCAAGTTGGAACACTGATAGCTGAGTTTAGGATGTGCAATTCACAGGGTTTTGGCGCTGGGAGCTGGGAAAGCTCCATGCCAAATTGGTACATTGGGTTGAATGGAGTCAGGTGACTTCTGCCCATTGTAGGTCAATTCTCATAAGTTGAGAATTATTGGTGATCTTTTAGGTAAAGATCTATGTTGGATGACTTGAATGTCATAGACCACGTGACGCAAATCATTGGTTGATTCAGAAACCGGAGGGGTTTTCAGCTGTGTATGCCCCAAATGGTATATAAGCAAAAACAGATAAACATTAATAAAATATATTCATTGTTGGTTTTGACGCTTTCCCCTCACCTATTTTTCAATTATCATGCCTTCTTTGTTAAAATTTGAGAGAGTCAAGTTTGGGGTCCTTTGTGTGGAAACCGCTTCTGCAAGAAAGGAGGTTCCTACAAGTACATTGGAAGAAGCTTGGACCAGCCTGGAGGTCACTAAGACTGTTCCTGCCAAATCTTTAGTATAAGTAAAGGCTGCGTTCAAAGAGCTGTATTCCAATTACTTTGCAAAGGAAGGGACTCCGCCCAAGGGAACCAAATTTATGCTTGGGATGCTTGGAACTTGTTGGTAGGATGGGATGAAATCTTACAACAAGTAAAAGAGATGGCAAATTGTGAAATTGAGGCATTGAGAGCACGAGGGGAAAAAAGCGTTGAAATCATGGCTTGTTAGCGGGATGACAATAAAGTGTTATCCAATAAAACTGCCTCCCTGGAGGCAAAGCTCCTTGAAACTTTGTCCCAGGAAGGTAACAGCAATAAGAGTCAAGGGCAGGATAATGGCAGGATGGACTGGTTAGGCCTGGATCCGTCACAAGGAGACTGGAGGGGTTGTTGCCCACAAGGCGCTCAGAAGAGAGGAGCTGGCTCCAAAGGTCTGGAGAGTTCAATCAAAGAAGCAGCAGAAATGGAACCAAAGAAAAAACTACAAACTTGAGAGCAGGGAGTAAAATTATTGGAAATTCCAGAAAATTTAGAGCCAAAAAGGGTACTTTTCACACAAAAAGGGATAGTTTTGCTGCTACTTGAGTAGCTATAAGCAACTTAACAAGGAAATAAACTGCAAGGCTTGGTGGGACCTTGGGGGTGGTCTCGGGTGACTTGAACATCAAGAAGAAGGGGATTGGGTTTGAAAGAGAATAAAAACCAGTAAACTTTGATTTAAAGTAGGCACTATACTAATTTTAGACTTAATTTCTAGGTTTGAACCGTCTTTTCAAAAGTAAATGCAACCATAACAATCACTATACACCAACACTGCTTCTAGGGGATTCATAAAGGCCACTGGGTTTAAACCGGGCCCTTTAAAGGTAAATGTTACTAAGAAAATGACTAAAAATATTTAAAATTTCAAGGAGTTCAAAATACAGAGTTCAAAATACAGAGTTCAAAACTTACATAAAATCTAAAAGTGTAGCAACAAAATCCAAGCTTTAATTTAATGAGAGAATTAACAAGCAGGGTACTGAAAGTCCCCTTGCTATGTTTAAAGGGATATGTTGCAGAATGGTCAATCACATGACCCCCTGGCCAGAATCTAATTGGCCAGAGGAGAAATTTTGCTGACCTAAGTCAAGGGAGCTGTAGAATTTCATACTAATTTCCAGAGTACCATCTGATTGGCTGAAGTTGGCTCTAGACATTTGTGAATAATTTGACTTTGTGAGAGTCAATGTGGCATCACTTGATTGGCTACCATTGATTATTTTCAAAAACAGGCAATATCAAGCTAATAAGTAGTCCAACTTAACCAGTGTTTCTTCCCAGGGGGGAGCAACAAAGGCCGGATGATCTACAGAGTAAGCTAGTACAAATCTTTTTTCCACAGTGTGCGCCAAATCCCCTAAAGAATTTAGCGGCTTGGCTGGTATTTTGGAGCTTTTTTAGTGCAACAAGGAAAAATAATGCAATCAAAAGCCAAAGAGGGCAGTGAATTTACAGGAAGCCTTTACTGGGATTCTTGGTCTCAAACTGTGCCACTACACTGCTTTCTGCCCCCAGTCCAATGAACAAATGGGGAGAGTAAACCAAAGTTTGAAGGTCTAACTATGTTGCTACACTAATGCGCTACAAGATGATTTGTGCGCAAACCTACCCATGGCAGAGTTCACCTATAATAACGCTCTGCACATGTTGACTCAGGTTTTGCCATTCTGTACCAATATGGGCTACAATCCTTCATCTAGTATGGGTCCTCAACTGGTTAGCAACGTAGTAGCTGCAACTGGTCAAGCCGCTGCATTGAAGCAGGCTCATCAAGAGCTTCAGATTACTCTTGCCGCTGCTGTGAAAACTTACAAGGAATACTGTCAGGAATGACAATTTAGATGCATCTGAATCCCAAAGTACGGAACCAGAGTCAAACCCTGAACAAAACCCTTTGCAGACCTCCAGATCCAAAGGCTGAGAACCCAAAAGTCCACTACTAATTGACAAAGTTGTTGCCAGCCTGCTAGGACTCAAATCCTTAACCACCATGCAGGGTTCTGCAAGCAAACCACCAGTTCAAGATGCCAGGAATTTCCCCAATGTGCCAATACCTGACACCGGTGGTTTGCTTGTTGAAATGCACAAGTTACCCAATGGGAGTTATTATAAACTCCCCCAAAGCCCAGGAAGTGGCACTGGACCTGAAGAGGCACCCAACTCACAAGATGTCAAACAGAAGTATTCAAAGTCTTCTCATCCCAAAGTGGCCAGTGCCAAGCACCACACTGCCATCTAAGAACCATGATTCCAAAACGCCCAATATCAGGAACCCCAATCAGGAAATAAAGCCTGGCAGCGTAGTATAAGTACCCATCATACCAATATCAATCTCCATTGTCATTTTAAATAAAGGTTATGAGATATTGGTTTCCCCAATTATTACTGTATTTTATCCTAGTCATATGCCATTTAACTCAAATATCATCTGACCCTCCTGCCAACCTGCCAGCTACGTATTGTCTGCTGGGTTTTCTCTTTGGTCCTGTCCATTTCACAGAGTACCTTTTAAAGCCTGAGTACAAGGAATACACCACCAATAACATACTAGCTGGGATTTCTTGGCCAGAACAAAAGAGTTAACCATATACAACAGGAAAGACCCTTTGTATATTACCAAGCCCTGCCTGTTCAGAGATAAATACAACTTCCTTCCTGCCTACCAATTATACATGGAACCACCTGTCACCCCCAAATCAATGCCTACATCCGCTGCTGAGCTTCCCCTGGACCATACCAAAAAGCTATTTGGAATTTTTTATATTACTCTCACAGGAGTAATTGATACTATAGTCCCCTCTGCCGGCCCGTGGTCATGAGTGGGCAAGTCAATGTCCTACCTCATTAAGTTAGCACCAATTCTTTGATGGGCTCTGCCCACCCAGTCCGCAAGCTGCCAGTTCCCCAAATGCTAGCAAGCCATCAGATCAGGGTTGGTTCCCTGATAAATATACATATTGCAAGCGCCAGGAGGGTCCAACTTACAGCCAGGTGATCTAGTCATGGTTGATGCCTGTAGTATGAAGTTGAAGATTCTGTATTGCAAGTTAGGCCCCAAGAAGGTTGTTCCCTTTAAAATTGAACATCAGATTGGTCCTTCCACTTATTGTTTGGATTTACCACTATACTTTAAGATTTTTCATACCTTCTACAAATGTCTGCTCAATCCCTTCCAGGGCACCAAGGTGACTTCTTCACAACCTATTCTTGTGAAAGGTGAGCCTGAGTATGAGTTAAATTATATCCTGTCTTCCTGGAAGAATCACCGCTGACTGGAGTATTTGATATCTTGGAAGGGTTATCCCAATTCTGAAAATTTGTGGGTTCCGCACTATGACTGTTCCAATTTCCCTTAGCTCATCCATGAGTTCTATATTTACAACCCAACAGCTATTGGTCATCCCAAGCTTACTCTGGCAGCAATGAAACTTCCCCCTGCTCACAAGAATTTCCCACTGTCCCATAATCCTGATGGTGGTATTGTACAATAGGCTAAAGAGGAGGGTAATGTCACAGTAGATTCCATAATGTCAGGAATTATTTACCCAAGTCAGAAAGCTCAGAAAGCCAGAAAGTCATTTACCAAATTAACTGATTCAATGGATTTAAATCAAACAGTTGAAAAAAAATGGGGTACTGCCTGTTGTTTTCAGCTCCTGGTGACAAGATCCAGAAGGACACAACAGGAATTCTTTATAACAAAAGATTTGAGGTTTGAAGCTAGCCTTGGGTTAGCCTTCAGGGCAGAATTAAGGGCATGTACCTTAATTTCCTGGAATACAAGATGTGGAATTCCTTTTGGCAAAAAGGAAAGGAACAAGCTTGAAGAATATTAAAACCAACACAAATGTGGATAAACTTGTCTTTATTAGAATAAATGATTCTACTTAAATAGTAGACAAGGGTCAATTATCACTCATTAGGTAGACAGAGTGGCAGAGGGGGTCATGTTGGGGTGAAGTCATACCAGGATCAATCAAGGGCTGGTATGATAATTCGGAATGGGTTGAAATTGGAACAGACCTATTTACAGAAGGCAAGGAGTTTCTGAAGTCAAAAGCAAAACCAACCAAATCTTTGCATTTATCACTATTCAAAGGTCATATCAAAATATTGTTAATGGCGCAAATTACAGCATCTCCCCTCTCAATATTGGACACAGGGAGTTGATATTTGTGGAGGAATTTGGAATGAACTTGGGAAAAAGGGCAGCCAGATGACAGCAGTTTCACAGTATACTCAACGCCCTTCTTGAAAGTGACTTCACAAGGCCCAACCCAGAAGGAGTCAAGTTTATAAGCTCTGCCTCTAGTATAATTCTGGTAGTAGAGAACCAGATCACTTACTTGATACTTAGGAAGGGGAGCTCAAGAAGCATTAGACAGCAAGAGCTCTAAAGTCTTGACCTTATAGGCAGTTGAATATGCTGTTGCCTGAATTTCAATCATAAAATTTGTTAAGACCTTGAAATGGGCTTCAGGATTAGCAGACATATCAACTTCAATCAAAGGGGGCCCAAGATTGAGGGAGTTGTGGCTTCACGTCCATACAGCATGTCAAAGGGGGACTGGCTAGTCACTTGCTGTCTGCTTAGTCTATACGCAAAGAGAGCAGCAGGGAGGAACATATCCCGATTATCAGCATCAGAGAGGGTAAGCTTTCTCATGATGGACACCAGGGAGGAATTTTCTTGTTCAACAGCTCCATTGGTCAACAGGTTATATGGAGCAGAGAAGGATTGGTGTGTACCCATAGCTTCTACAATGGACGCTATGAGGCGGGCATTAAAGTTGGTTCCATTTTCAGAAAGAAGAACCTGAGGGCAGCCATGGCAGTAGAAGATATCTTGCAGCAGGAAGTTAGCAGTTGTCTTAGCAGTTATATCTTTGAAATCTCTGGCTTTGACCTATTTCCTAAAATGATCTACAGCCACCAAGATGAATCAACACCTGGATCTAGAGCAAGGAAGAGGGCCAACAGCATCAATACTCACAGTGTGGAAAGCATGTTTAAGAGGGATAATTTTGAAATGATGTTGGGAAGGGCAAGGTTGTTAGAGCTGGCACAAATGACATGATGCAAGGACGTCAGGGATTAGGAGGCGCATGTTTTCCCAATAGAAGTTTTTGCACAACTAGTCATGAGTTTTTGCTATGCCTCCATGTCCAGTATCAATGTGAGCTTGGAGGATGATGGCTATTCTCATACTAGGGCAGACATAGGGCAAATAGGCGTTGTTGACTGTGGTACTCTTACTACAGTTATTAAGGAAAGTCTGTCGGTCGGTCAACAGTCTAGGGTTCTAGCAGTGAGATTATAGGACAATCTGGTTGTCAGTTGGTACACTTGGTATACTCAGTATTGAACTAGTCAGATACCAGACAAGTGGTGATAATACGGAGTGGTTGGCCTGTAGAACAACAAAGGGTTCAGAGTAATGGCGATAACAATTACTCAGAAGCAAATCCTCAACAAGTGACTTACAGTCAAGCTTGGTTGGCAATTTAGTTGATAAGAGGAGCCTGGCCTTTATAGTCCTTAAATTATACACTCAAAGAAGTAATTTATGGTGTAGCTAAAAATAAGGGGGTAATGTATATTTATTTAAGAAGAAGAGAAGGGGTTTAAATACTACAACTCACTTGATAGCTCAAGGTGAGTTAGTCATTGTGTGGGGGTTAAAAGAGTGGGAAATGAATGCAAACAGGGTAGATCAGCCCAAAAATCAGGTGAAGGTGGAACAGCCCCAGTGGCACAAGGGGTTTAATGAGGCTGAAGGTCAGGGTGATTGATCTGCAACAACAGTCAGTGAAAGGTTTGGTGAGAGAACTTAACTGGGAATTGGTGTACTTTTGATCCAGAATCAAGTTGTTGGGGTTAGACAATCCGGAAGCTAATTGATACTATGTACATCCGGAATGATGGCCCTATTGAGAAGGCAATCTGGATCCCATTCAGTCAGGAAGCTCTCAACAACAATCAGGATTCCAGTAACCAACTGGTGAAGAGTTTCACCACACATTCTCCCACATGAAAAGACTATAAATATGGAACATTATAGAACTAATTAGCAAGAAAATGGAAGACATCAAGAAGCTTGTAGCAGAACTGGTTGCCAAACAGTCAACCGTAATTAAAGAGAATGAAACAATCACAAAAGGTTTGATTGAGGTATCTGGTATGCTAGACAACTATGCCAAGGAGATGGAAGAGTTAGAGCATTTCCAAAAACAAATCACATCCATTGCTAGTGGCAGCCAACGGACACGGTCAATAAGTACTTCAAGTAAATACCAGAAGGCAATTGACGTCAATGAGCAACAGAGAACCTTGGAACAGACCAGAAAGAAACCTTGGGTTGTGTTGCGTAAACCAGTTGCGTCTACCACTAGGAAAGAAAAGCCTACCAATTGACAGAATCCTACCAAAGAGATGAGCAGAGACATCCAGAAAGAAGTATTGGCTTTCAAAAAGCTGGTCAATGCAAGAACTTCTAAAAAACGTACGGAGGCCTTGAATCCAAGCACTATGAAACCAATCCCTGAGGTAACAACAAGAACTGATACATTATTAACCATATTTAGGACACCAACATGGGTTATGCAGTGCCCATGGATTTTGATAGTAACGTCCTTTGGTTGGGATCCTCTTGAAGGGAACTTCACGAGGCATTCAAGGTGGAATTTCCAGATGGTAAAAACACCAATTCCTCTTCTTTGTTGTATGGAGAACACATCTTTGTTGGCAGAACAACAATTGTATGCGGTAGAGTTAGACCGATTTCTTTGAGAGGCAATTGATTCAGAGCTTAGCCAGGAGAAACAAGAGAAGGTCTTGGCAATCTGTCGTCCTGTGGCTCTTAGTTGAGCCATGCCTGGAGAGTATCATATGGAACCACAAGTAATATCTCTTTAAAATAGAGTAGGAAAGCGTTGTCCTGCAGAGTACCAGGAATTATTCTTCATCACCATGTCCCAGGAGGATAACTTTACCTACGGCCAATCAATGGGTTTTTTGTATCTTCTCACTTTAGAGATTTTGTTTGAAGTAACCCATGAGAAGGATGTGTTGGCTGAAGAGATTCCTGAAATAACTAAGGAACAACTTGCTGAGTTCTTGAATAGCTGGTTGGCTAACAGATCTCAGTTGGAGTTTCTGGCTAGCCTTGGTCTTCTGGTGTTTGGACTTTTTGGCTCCAATTTTGGCGTGGCACAATTAGACCAAGTCAAATTCCCAGACTTCATGAATTTCCGCAAGGTTGGCTCCAGTAAGCCCTTGGAGATTGATATTGTTGGTAAGGCTGTGTCAATTATGCATCATCTTTGTGAGGTGCTTTATACTCTTGCATTTGTTGTTTCCCTTAAATAAGCAGGGTAGCAAATAAAGGTCCTTTTCTTCTTTCACATTCTCTTCTTATGTTTTTCTTTGGGGCATCCTTATAATAAAGTTAAGGGTATGATATAGAATAGAAAATAGAGATAATAAAAACTAGGTAAGGTAAGGGTAATCCTAAACCTTAGCCAGTGGTCCAGTCAGTCTTGACAAGTTGGCTGGACATTATTTCAGGAATTTAGCATGGACACAATTAATGAGTTGTCCAGAGGCTAAGTCTTTAAGATTGTAGACGTTGTAGCCTACTTTGGCAATAACTTCACAGGGGTTGGTCCATAAGCTGTCTAGCTTATTTTGTGGCTTGTGCAGTTGTTGTTGGTACATCAAAACTTGGTCACCTACTTGGAACGTTGGGAGTGCAGGTAGGTTCACCTGGTTGCGTGAGTAACTTTTAACTTGATGTTCCTTTAAGCTGTTGAAGGCTTGAGACTGAGTTTGCATTATTTGCTTGGTCAGGGTATTCAGTTGTTGGAAATAAGTAGATTCACTACAGTTGGCGTTCAAGGGTACCAAGTGCATAGGCAGTCCAGGTTGTCGGCTGTATATCATCTTGAATGGACTGACACCAGTTCTGGAGTGTACAGTGAATTGGTAAGCCATGACAGCTGCACCTAGGTGTATATCCCATGAGGAAGGCCGATCATATGCTAATTTCTTCAGTATTCTAACTAGGGTTCCATTGACTTGTTCAACAGCTCCATTTGTCTCAGGACAATAGGGGGCTGAAGAAGTACTCTGAATTCCCATCAAGTCATGTAATTGGGGTAGGATGGCTTTGACAAAGTTGGTTCCATTTTCAGTTAGAATTGTTGCAGGACAGCTGTGTTGTGCAATGATTTCTTGAAGCACAAACTTAGCAGTCTGTAGGGAGTTGGCAGAAGCAACAGGTTGTACCTCAATCCACTTGGTTAAGTGATCTATGGCAACTATGATGTACTTCAGTTTTCCTGGACCAGTGCTTGGAAGTGGTCCAACAACATCAATAGACACAGTCTGGAAAGTGTATCCAGGCAAGACAAATTGGTAAGAGTGTTGGCTAGGTTTCTCTTTAAACCTGGCGCACTGGAGGCATTTATCAACGTATTCAGCAATGTCAGTAGTCATATTTTCCCAATAAACGTATTCTGACATTGTTTTCATCATCTGTTGTATTCCTGCATGTCCTAATTGTTGGTGAAACTCATTCAGGCAGGAAAGTTGGTTGGAGGGACAAATATAGGGAAGGATGGTGCCCTTATAGTTCTTAAAGAGTTTACCATCCTTTATGAATGCATTTTGACTTAGTTGTTGGAGCATTCTTTTAACTTGGTTGTTTAAAGAACTCCATTGCTTGGGTTGACTGATCAATTCATATAAACTATTGAGGGCCTCTCCTAATGCAGCAACAATTGGTAGTCTAGATAGGGCATTGGCATTTCCATGTTTGGTTCCTGGTCAGTGGATGATGTCGAAATCAAAGTTTTGCAACTTGGAGGCCCATCTTGCTAGTCTACCTTCTGGATCCTTCATCTTTTGTAGCCATACTAGGCTTGAATGGTTGGTGACTACTGTAAAATGGGTTCCATGAACATATGGTTGACATTCTTTGATAGCATAGAGTACTGTGAGGCATCCACGCTCAGTAGTACTGTAGTTTTGTTCATGCTTGTTGAGGGTTCTTGAGAAATAAGCGACTGGATGTTCCTTGCCTTTGTTGTTAGTTTGTGATAGGACTGCATCAATAGCAACATTCAGAGCATTGGTGTGTAGGGCAAAAGGTTTGGAATAATTGGGATATGCTAGCAGAGGGTTAGTCATCAGAACGTCTTTCAAGGATTGGAATGCTTCTTCACACTCTTTAGTCCAGTTGAAGTCGGTGGAGTTCTTTAACAAGTGAAAGAGTGGTTGGGCTATTTTGGCAAAGTTGGGTATGAATTGGCAATAGTATCCTGCCATACCTATGATTACTTGTACTCCTTTTATTTTGGTAGGGGAAGGCATCAGAGCTATGGCTGACGTCTTGGCTGGGATAGGTCTGATTCCTTTGCTGGAGATGACATGACCCAAAAATTCCAAATGAGTCTTAAAGAAAGAGCACTTAGAAGGTTTGAGCTTCAACCCTTTCTTCTGAAGCCTTATAAAGACTTCCTTCAAGTGGCTAAGGTGTTTGTCAAATGTTTTGGAGAAAACGTTTATTTTGTCCAAGTATATGAGAACACAACTTAGTTTGAGGTCAGCAAATGTACTATCCATGAGTCGTTGGAAGGTAGCTGGTGCATTTGCTAATCCTTGTGGCATTCTGGTTGGTTGGTACAGTCCTGCTGCTGTGATCAGGGCGCATTTCTCTTGATCCTCTTAAGCCATTGGTACTTTCCGGTAACCAGAGACCAAGTCCATTGCTGAAAAGTAACGTGCACCACCTAGTTGGTCTAGCGTTTTGTCAATACATGGCAATGGATACTTGTCTTTCTTGGTGATCTGATTCAAATGTTGGTAATTGATGACAACTTGGTTTGTGCCATCTTTCTTCTTAACTAGTAGGGGAGGGGAAGCCCAAGGACTACTTGATGGCTTCAAGAGACCAGCGCTTAGCAGTTTTTGTACTTCTTCACCAATTATTGCATTGTCTTTGGGTGATTGCTGATATGACCTTTGGTAGATAGGGGCTGAGTCACTGACGTTGGTTTTGTGTTTGACTCCCTTTGCACAGCCCAAATCAAAATTGGAGGTTGCAAAGATGTCTTTGAACTCATCTAAAAGTTTTTCAAACTTGGACATCTCCCCCTCAGAAAGACCAGACATCTCCTCACGTGGAATGACAGCTAGTACTGAGTGAGCATGAGTCAGAGGTGTCTTTGAAATCCCTAATTCCAATAGGTTTCCCACATAGTAAACAGAATCAATGTCTGTTGTTGGCTCAATTCTAATGTATGCAATTGGTTGATGTCTCCAGACGACAATCTTCTTTGGTGACAGGTTTGTCAATAGCACCTTTAGTTCAGAATGGTCGGCTTCATTGCAGAATCCTGGGGCTGCAATTGGCTCAACCAGCGAGGGGTGGGGGAGGCTAAACACATTGAGGGACATTCCGGGAGGAACGTCAAACAGAATACCAGTGCTAACAACTACTTGCATGAAGGGCTCTATTACCATTGAATGATTTGCCTTTAGTTTAATGCCTGTAGCAGAGTTAGCATAATACTGAAGGGTCTTGGTATGTGGATTAGCAAGAAAATAGGGAATGCCCATAAAACCATGGGGATAATTAATTAAAGTATGATGTTGGTCAGCTTTTCCTTGGGAAACCATGTACAACTTTTGGTTGTTGTTAAACAATAAAGGAATAGAATATCCCATAAGGGTTCTTGTTCCAGCGCCCATGGCTATTATGGTGTTGTATTGTCTTAGAAGGTTGGTATCTATTATCATATCATAGCTAGTGGATTGTAGCACAACAGCACTTGTTGTTAGGACTAACTCACTAAATATCAACGGAATTCTACTATAGGCACCAGCTACAATGGTTTGTTGGTCTCCTGTGGCAGAAAAGCTTTTGTCGTAAGCTAAGTCTGGTTTAAAGCAAAGTTTGGACACCAGTCAAGATGAGACTATTGTTGTAGGTGCCCCTGTGTTGACAACAGCGCGGATTGGAGTGTCAAAGACTTTAAGTTGAACCCATGTGCATGTTTTGGAAGGATTGATGGTATTATTAGTGATATTACATATAGGGTTGTTTTTTAGTTGCTCCTGTAGAGCATCCAAGCAATCCTTGAACATAGGTAGAGCTTTCAGGAAGGTTTTCATTGGAATAGGGAAGGAAACATTGATAAAAGAATTGTCAGGATACAGGAGAACATCTTTGGAATCACTATCAGAATCAGTTGAGAGCAGGTCAGGTACAGGCTGGGTCAGGTAGGGTTGGAAGGTTGGATTGGTAATACTAGAGTTAAGAGATTCCATTAAGGCATGTCTTTTCTCTAGTTGTTGAGCCTGTGCTGATTTCTTACTGGTTGGGTTTGATAACACAGCAAAGATACCAGCTAGGTTGTCAGGGGGAGGTTTAGGCAAAGGTGATGGGGACTCCCTAAGTCCATCACCTACTCGTTTTTTTACTCCTTGTCAGAAGAGAAGTAGTCTTCTATGTGGACTGTGTCCTCAGTAGAAACTACATGAACTCCAGGTTGGCCCTGAGTTCTATTTCTAAACATCTCCTGAACCTTTTTGTATACAGCAAAGTTAGGGCAATCCTTCTGCATGTGTGTCTTTTCCTTACAAATTCTGCAGCCTGTATAGCCAGGTCGCATATGGTATGGGGTTGACTGGGCATTAGAGTTGCTTTGGTAAGAAGACAAAGGTTGATAGACGGGAATCAGGGATGGTTCTGGGGTGGCATAAACCCGTTGGTTGGTATGCTTTAGACAATCCAACTAAGTTTTGAGCTGCTCTAGGGTGAAGACTTGCTCTACAATTGAAGTTATGTCATGGAGGCCATTAATTTGACCGGAAAACTCAAGCCAGAGGTCCTTATATGGTAACAAGGCATGTCAAAGGGCACAGCAACAGTTGTTTGGGATGATGAGGTTTTTCACCTGCAGCCAACTTACCATGGATCAGAATTCACAGGGGGAAATCTTCAAAGCTCTTGATCTTTAGAACTAGGAAGTTATCCCTATCAATTTAGTCTCTTGCTTCTGAATCAAAGACTTTAAGAAGGGCCTTTTTTACATCCTTGTATTTGTAGTTTCTGGGAAGGTGCTGAGAGATGTCAGCCAATACTGCTTCATCCAACATGCAGATAAAGGCTGGACCCATTTCTTGTGACCCTAATCCTTCATTAGCTTTTTCAAAGGTGTCCAGCCACATGTGGATGTCAATGTGGCTGTTCATAGAGAATTTGGTCTTGAAGAGACTGTTTGGTTTAGTTCTTCCTGAACTAGAACCATGATGCACTCCTTGCTGGTATGTGGAGAACAAGATGGTTGACTCATCTTTGGAACCAGAATTGGCACTGGAACTACTACTATTGGAGTAGTTGGGTTGATGGTGTTGGCGGCAGGACTGGCGTTGGTGGCTCTTGGGGCTTCTCTGGCGGCGACAATGGTTTCTTGAACCTGCACTCTCAATTGGCATAGCATTTGCTCCAGTTGCTATGTTGGGAGGAGTGTATTGAGGGGGTCAAGCAGGATCAGCTTGACCATGGTTGAGGATGTTACCAATGATGGTGGGATTGTGAGTAGTTGGATCCCCAATGGCTAATTGATCAAAACATTCTTCTAGAGTAGTTGTGGCTACTCTTAGCTCTTTGACTACTTGTCCTTGATTGTTTAGCAGCATGATGGTGTCAGCCAATTGAGCTGTGAACCCACTTACTTGCTCTTCTAGGTCTTGAGTGGCAGTGTGTGCCTGTTGTACTCCTTGATTGCAGTTGGTGAGCTGTTCTACTACTGCGGCAGTAGTAGTAGCTAAGTCTTTGGTACATTGGTGTTGTATCTCTTCAATCTGCATACAATTTTCATTAAATTGCCTGGTAACCTCAGCATCCACATGAGTAATTGCTGTGTTCTGTTGTCATTGAACAGCACCTTGCTCAGAGGTTGTTCAAGACATTTGGCTCATCTGCTCAATTAATTCTTGTATGTGACAATGGTGATTAGTGAGGGTTGTTCCTTGAGCCTCAAGGTGCACCGCGGACAACTCTAAGTTGGCAGCCAAGGCAACAGTCAAGTTGCAAAGAGGGGTGAACTGAGTATTCACAAAGGTGTTTGACTCTTGAGTGATCCCTTCTAGGTGGATGGCAGTTGCTCAAGCACGGGCGTCAGACTCTTCCAGTTGCTGGTTGGTGATATTATTCTATTCACATTGGTGCTTGAAACTTATAGCCGCCGACTGTTGTAGGTCTTCATGGCAATTATTGAGTTTTCAGAGGCTGGCATTGACCTGATTAAGTCTATTTACAGTGTCCATAAGTTTGGGATGGCCACCCCTTGTGGTGTAAGTGGTCAATCTGTCCAAACTGTCATCATTTGATTGAGGAAGAGCTCCATTGTTATGCTCAATCATTTGTTCAATTTCCCGTAGGTCTCGCTCCGTGTTGGTAGTCTCTGCTGAAGTATCTAGAAGAAGATACAGGTCAGTGCTGGCTGGTCCAATGGAAGGGGCAATTGGGAACAACTGCAGACTGGGACTGTTGAAAACGGGGTAAATGGGCGCTGAGGGCCAATAATCAAGGGGTTGACCAACTCCAGAGGCAGAGAAGTTAAAGGCCTCAAAGGTTGGTACCAACAGTTGTATTAGTTGGCTCAAAGGTTCCCAGGGCCCCAGAGAAGGAATTGGGGGTTGGATGAACCATGGGAATTTCCATAGAGCAAAGTTGCTCTTTTGGACTTGGACGGTTGTTAGGATTGTTCAGCACTCTGCTTGGGGTGCTGGCCTGTCAATTTGCTCAATTGGCCGTGGTGCAATTCCCAAGAGGGGACTGGTTTGATCTGATGGGGTTGTTGGCGGAAGTGGTTGAGGATCTGGAGGTTGTTCTTCTGGTCAATAACGGGCTTACCCTTTGAGGATGAATACTACTGGTTGAGCCCACGTTGATGGTGCTTGCTTGAGATGGTGCTGATTGAGTGGTGGATGGAGAGCCAGATCTATTGGAACAACCAACTTGTTGGATGTTGTTGTTCAAGGGGAGGAGAGGCGCTCCAGAGGATCTTGTTTTAACCATATTGAATAGGTTCTTCCCTTATCAGAGGCTTTATAGGCGTTGATAGAGGTTGGTAGAGGAATTGGCTAAAAGCCCCTGTAGTGAGCACCAAGATGTGGTACTCTTACTACAGTTATTAAGGAAAGTCTGTCAGTCAGTCAACAGTCTAGGGTTCTAGCAGTGAGATTATAGGAAAATCTGGTTATTGGTTGGTACACTTGGTATTGAACTAGTTGGATACCAGACAAGTGGTGATAATACGGAGTGGCCGGCCTGTAGAACAACAAAGGGTTCAGAGTAATGGCGATAACAATTACTCAGAAGCAAATCCTCAATGAGTGACTTACAGTCAAGCTTGGTTGGCAATTTAGTTGATAAGAGGAGACTGGCCTTTGTAGTTCTTAAATTATACACTCAAAGACGTAATTGATGGTGTAGCTAAAAATAAGGGGGGTAATGTATATTTATTTAAGAAGAGGAGAAGGGGTTCAAATACTACAACTCACTTGATAGCTCAAGGTGAGTTAGTCATTGTGTGGGGGTTAAAAGAGGGGGAAATGAATGAAAAAGGGGTAGATTATCCCAACAATCAGGTGAAGGTGGAACAGCCCCAGTGGCACAAGGGGTTTAATGAGGCTGAAGATTGGGGTGGTCAATCTACAACAACAGTCAGTGAAAGGTTTGGTGAGAGAACTTAACTGGGAATTGGTGTACTTTTGATCCGGAATCAAGCCATTGGTTAGACAATCTGGAAGCTAATTGATACCATGTACATCCGGAATAATGGCCCTATTGAGAAGGCAATCTGGATCCCATTCAGTCAGGAAGCTCTCAACAACAATCAGGATTCCAGCGACCAACCGGTGAAGAGTTTCACCACATTGACTCTCTTGAAGAGTTGTCTATCTTGAATCACATTATCCTTAGATGGGGTCTGCAGTGTCAATCAGATATCTTCTGGCTCAGTGGTCCAGGAGTCAGGATACCCTATTAACTTGTATAGGCAATCAGCGTCTGCAAGATGGATGGCTAATATGGTCATCCTTGACAAACCATCAGTGTTCTGATGTTGCGCACCAGGGTGATGTACCATAGTGAAATTGTATCCTTGTAGTTGCAGAGCCCAATGTGCTAATTGACTCTTGGTTTCCCTTAGTTGCTGAAGCCATTTAAGGGAGGAGTGATCTGTGGCCACAGTGAAGTGGGTTCCGTAAATTTAGTGCCTGAATTGCTTTACAGCATGCAACACTGCCAAGCATTCCTTTTCAGTGACGCTATAGTTCTTTTTGTGTCTGTTGAAGACTCAGGAAGAATAGGCCACAGGTATATCCATGCCTTTGTTGTTGATCTGGGCTAAGATGGCACCCACAGCTACTCTGCTTGTGTCAGTGTACAAGATAAACTCTAAATCATAATTGGGATAGACTAAGATAGGGGCCTCTTTAAGCTTAGCCTTCAGCGCTTCAAACTATTTCTGCCAACTGTCAGTACACTCAAAGGGTACATTGCAAAGGAGCTGGACAAGGGGCTTGCTTAATTCAGCAAAATCAGGGATGAATTGTCAATAGTACCCCATCATGCCAAGAAATACTTGGACCTCCTGTAGGTTTGTGGGAGGCAACATCTTGTCAATGGCTTCCACCTTAGTATTTATGGTTTGGTATCTATTTTGGGTGACCTTGTGACCCAGGAATTTGAGTCGCTCTTTAAAAAAGGAGCACTTGGAGGGTTTGAGTTTTAAGCCAGATTTTTGAATCTTAATGAAGACAGCTTTGAGGTGTTCCAAATGGTCAGTAAAGGTGGCGCTGAACATGTTGCTATCATCAAGATATACAAGGACACAAGAGAGCTTTAGGTCTTGTAGGATGGAATCCATATCCCTTTGAAATGTAGCTGGGGCATTGCAGAGTCCTTGGGGCATTCAAATAGGTTCATAGAGCCCCTCAGAGGTGATGAGAGCAGCCTTTTCTTGGTCTTCTGATGAAAAGTCAACTTTCCAGTATCCAGAAGCTAAATCCATAGCAGAGAAGAATTTTGATCTTCCCAGTTGTCTAAGAGTATCATTAATTCTAGGCAAGGTATATGGGTCTTTCTTTGTGAGTGAGTTTAGTCAGCAGTAATCCATCACAATGTGGTGGTCTCCATCTTTCTTCTTTAGGATCAATAATGGGGAGGCCCAAGGGCTCTGAGAGGGAGCTAGGAGCCCAGTATCCAATAGTTGTTAAGCTTCTTGGAAACCTGGGCATCATCTACCCTACTACAGCAGTATGGCTTGACACAAAAAGGCGGTGCATCACCAGTATCAATCTGATGGATGACCCCTTTGGCTAGGCCATAGTCCGTAGGTCCAGAGGCAAAGATATTGCTAAACTGGTCAAGTAGATCCAGAACATCTTTTTATTGAATAGGCAACAATTGAGGGAATTTGGTAGCTGTGAACAGGGAGAGAGCCTGAGGGTTTTCTTCAGGGAGATTGAAGTTGCTGAATATTCCAAAAGGGTAGAGGGACGCCACCTGTTCTGCCCCTAATATGTGGCTTTGCCCTACAACTTGGCCCCGCAATACTTGCATATGCAAAGCATTCAGGGTAGTTTTCAGCAATTGCACAGGCTCCTTATGGGTTTGGTCTAAGATTCTTGGGCATAATTGAGGCTCTTTGCGGCTGAGAGACTCAGGAGAGTACAATTCTAAGAATGATTTCTCAGGCAGTTCATAAGATATCTGAGAGTCTATAATCACTTGGGAGCCTGGAGGAATGGTAATAGCTGCAGGGGCAAGGAGAGAAACACCTTCCTCTGCAGTACAGAAAGGAGGAGGGGAACACATATTAGAGGAATGAGTTCTGTACTTGAGTGAGAAGATACCCGTGGGGTACTCAAGCACACAAGTCTTAAGATGTTTGCCTGGTATGTGCGGAGGTTCTTCAAAAATTAAAGGGACCTCATATCCTAAGAGCAATAGATACTCATCTTAAAGGCTTACAATCCCATTATATTTGCAGAGGAATTGTTTGCCAAATAGGATATCATAGCTTTTGTTCTCTAGGACAACAGCAGGAGATGCAATGACAAGTTTACCAAACCTCATTGGCAGAGCAGAGTAGGCACTAATGGCTCAGGTTTGAGCCATGCCAGCAGTACCATATGATTGAGTGTAGTTGAGATCAGGAGCCAGCTTAAGCTTCTACATTAGCTTGGATGATACCACATTGACTGGAGAACCTATGTCTAGAATGGCTTTGATTTTAATCTTTCAGATCAATACTTTCACACAAGTAGTATCTTTCCCAAAGGGGGTCAAGACAGCCAACACATCCTGTGCAGCTTCTAGCTCTTTTTCCCCATTTAGCTAACATGCATTTTAAGGCAGGAATTTCCTTATACAAAGTCTACAAGGGGAGAGATACAGTCACATTCTGAAAGAGGGCTTCAGCTACCTTGGCAGCTTCTTCAGAAGAGTCTACCAAGACAGGAGGACAATGGGCCTGTGCCAGGTAAGGGCGAGCCACCATGACCTTGGCTTCAGTCAAAGGTGAGCAAGTCATAGTTGTAGTTTTTCCTGAAAAAAGCTTGTAAGGGACTAGCACAGTTTCTGGGACAGCCAAAATGGAGTATTCATAACTATCTGACTCATTACAGTCATAGTCTTCAGGATGAGAATCACTCAAAAGATCATGAAACAGGTGAAGGATAATTGGGCCAGAAGAAGGGGGAGATTCCTTGTTAGAAGGAAGATCAGGAGGAGACAGGTAAGATTGGTCAGCAGAGAGTGTCTGCACCTCTAAGCTGACTTCTCTTTTCCTGCTTGTTCCTTTAGGTTGTAACCCTCTACTCAAGGGTTGGTTCTGGTGTGAGAGTGGTGTCCAATTTTTCCACAGTTGTGACATCCTTGTCTCTTAGGCTGATCACTTGAGCCAAGAGTGATAATGTGTGGGGTGCAGGAGGCGGTTCCAGCGTTGCTGGCCTTATTTTCACAAACAATGGTACCCCTGTGGGTCAAATGCATGTCTTGCAAGAGGGTCTTAATGCTCTTCATGGACGTAAGAGAAGCTTTGTGCACCTTAAAGTGCAAACAGAAGCTGATTCACCTTTAAAGCGTTTGAACATACTGTATAGGCTTCACAGGGGGTTAACTGTTGACTGGTGATTAACTGTTGTCCTTCAATATAGAAGCGGTTAGCAAACTCAGCCAGGATTTCCTTGGGCTTAAAGGCAATGTGCATAAATGCATCTTTTTTGACCTCCAAGCTGAGATCTCCTCCAAATTCCTTGATCAAGAGGCGCTTCATATCCTCCCAAGTGACTATGGAAGGGAGTTTGGGGACCACAACTTCCTGGCACGTAGGATATAGACAAGTAAGAATATGCTCCTTTTTAAGCTCATCAGTGGCCCTACGCATTGCAGTCTTGTATATTTTCAGAAAGGCAGCAGTGTTAGAGGTCTTAGGGTCAAAATCTGTTTGAATGAAGGCTTATAGTTGGGGTCAATGGACAATGAGGTGGATTGGCTGTTGTCACCTGGGTTGAGGACGTTAATGTGGGGATTGTCCTCAAACTCAGATTTTGCAGCAGGTTTTCTAGCCCAGAGAAGTCAAAGGCTCTCCTCTAGGGTGTTCAAAGTAGAGCTATTTTGCACAATGATGTCCCTAGTGGTAGTGGCAGCAGCTCCAAATTCATCAATCTTAATCTGTTGCACCGTTAGGGTGCCAGCAATCCCATTGAGGCAAGTGGTCTGTGAAGTGGTTTGAGCAATTAATGGGATAACCTGACCATTCATTGTATCTGTCAAGCAAGAGAGGTTTTGCACCTCTCTTTCCAGTGCATCCTGTCTGTCAGCAACATCATTTGTTACTTCTGCTAACTGATCCAAGGCAAGAGTACAGTTGACCCGGGGTTGGCCTTCCAAGCCAGGGCAATAACCATGATTGCCATGGGTGGGGGTACTAGTGACCTCAGCTTCCTCTTCACCTTCAGACTCAGAGGATGAATCATCAGGATTAGAGAGGTGTTGTCTCAAATACTCAATTTCTCCTTGCAAGGTAGCTACTTGGTCAGTGAGTGAGGCAATGTGAGGGTCAGGCATAGGTTCTAAGGGAGGAGGGTTCTGAATAGAAGATTGACGTTGAGTAGTAGCTTTGAGCTCAGCTATGGCTTCCCATACCTTAGCCTCAAAGTCTGACGGGGCCTTGACAGGAGGAGCAGGAGGTGTTGCCTTAATGAACGCTACTCTATCATCCACGTAAGTTTGCACTTGATAAAGAGTGTTGCCTAATTTAGCCTTATCCAATCTATATTGGTGCTGAAGATGGCGGCCCCAGGTATTGACATGAGTCCCAACCAGCTCAAGTTGTGAATTAACATGCTCTCAAAATTGGTTGAGTTTAGTAACCAGTACCTCAAAGTCCTGACAATGCTTTAGAAGAGCGGCCTCTATTTGTTCACGCGATGTTGCTTGATGCTCATCCAATTTGAACAGTTTATCCTTGATATACCCAGGGAGTGAGTAGCAAAGGGAATCCAGTGATGAGGTTAGGTACTTCTTGGAGGCCATCAAGTCACGCTGGGTATCTGAAATACACGCAAAGAGGCTATGGGACCATTCTTGATAGGCCATATTTTGTGCATGATTGTTGGAAGCAGTGGTGAATATGGCAGTCAAGAGCTGATTTTGCAACTCCAACTCCAACTGATGATGGACCAGCGCAGGTTTAATGAATTGGTTAACCAACACACCAATAGTCTTCATCAATTTCATCAGCGCGGAGGAAGACCAAAGTCCAAAAGGAAGGAATACAGATCTTCATAAGCATACCCAGGACGGAGACCAGGGATAGTGTTCAGGGCCACAGTGCCTGTGTGGAGGAGGGAGCAGGCAACAGCACAAGCTTGCTCATAGTTGAGTGAGAAAGCTGGAAGGGGGCCCAAGTGGACCGGGAGACACCACCAATACCATAAGAGTTGAGGGAGCATTGGTGATATCTTCTTCTAGAGGAGGACTAGAAACTTTAGGTTGTTTGGGTACTTCAGAAACAAAGGGGGAAGAACCAGAGAATATATGTGGGAACAGGGTAACCAAGGGGCTTGCAGCCCCTTTAGTGAGCACCATTTTGTTGTGTTTGGCTCCTGGGGACAACATCCAGAAGGACACAGCAGGAAATCTTTATAACAAAAGATTTGAGTGTTGCAACTGAGTTTCTAGGCTCGCCTGCTAACGTATCTAACGTTATGGGTTAATCTGATGGCAATGTCAAATGGCGGGTACTTCATCCTAATTAGGAGTGTTGCCAATTTGGGCTGCTGATCCCCGCACAAGTTATTCCTCGGCTCTGAACCTTACATGGAACTTCCCACTATGCCACCCCCTTGTGGCCTTGTGGCTTCCCCATATAGTATATTAATCACAATATTCTACAATAAACAATACCTTATTCTTATTATTCTGCCCTTTCCTATTGGACTTTTGTCTTCCCCAATTCCAAGTACTGAACTCTCACTGGTTCAGTTGCCACAGTGGTAGCACAGGTAGGTTCACGACCTATCTCAAAAACAAAATTCCCCCCAAGAAAGGACAAAGTACGGGCCACATGGCTACTCCACAACAAGAGACATTATTTCCAATCCCCAAGGGGGACATTCCTGAAGGTTATGACATCTATCAAGATCAGCTAGTTCTTACCAGTGTATACAATTAGCTCCGCCTCGGGCAGCGTGACGCTAGCGTCACCCTGCCACAGTCAGATCTGTTGCAACGTATGCTCAACCTCCAACTAGAGTCCTTCACTGGCGGTATTGAAGGAGCTGAAATTTTCAGTTGGCTCCAGTCCACCAAAATATGCCTTTGTATCTGTCAGGTCCTGGAGTTCATGTGGGTTGCCACGGCATCTGGCCGCCTTACAGGGCCCGCCGCTGTGTGGTTCACCAACTGGGCCAGCCAGGAGTTTGACGTCACCTGGGCAACATTTTGAGACGCCGCCAAATCCCAATATAGTGAAAATTTCTCTCCCATTGTCTTGGGGACTCCCCTCCTAGCCATCAAGCAGACTAGTTCTGTCCCCAAGTATCTCGCCGCTTGGCAACAAGCCCTTGCTGCTGCCCCCAAAGCAGTGACCAATGGGAACGCCATATTGCTCACTCTCATTGTTAATGGGTTAAACCCCCATATTTGCAAGTGGGTCCCTGTCAGTTGCTGCACTTCCATTGACAACTGTTATAAAGCCATTGTAGAGGCCAATAACCAGGCTTCAATGGGCTTCTGCCACACCAGCAATGCTCCACCCTAACCACGTCCTGCACCTAACAATGGTCAAGGTCAAGTGGGCTGTTGCCAACCTCGTCAACAAGAAAGTGCAACTAAACACCCCTGCAAGGGGGAGCTCCAGCTAGTGCTAATCAAGGACCAGGGAAAAGCCTGGGGGTTGTAACAACAAGAGGCCTTACAACCCCAACCGACCTGCCCTCTCAGTCCTTGCTTGCAAAGAACTCCCGCGACTATAATCTTCACGAGGTTGAAACTCTGGACGTCTTTCAGGTCCATAGCAATGACCACGTGTTTCAAGCCGCCAATTCCTCAAATAAAGTAACACGCTTGTCCTATCCCTTCTGTTTCCGTGGGAACACCCACAAGTTGCTGGTAGATACCGGGGCTGATCACACCATGGTAGATCAGATGTTTGCTGACTTCCAACAATTAGACTGTGTACCCAGCAGATTCAAAGCAGTACGTGTAGCTGACTCCCGCAGAGTGGCCATCACCCACAAGACGGTACCCTTCTCTGTAAGAATGGGGAACGTCCAGGTTAAGCTCTCTGGGCCAATCATGGCAGGCCTCAGACACAACATAATTGCTGGTCTTGACTGGCTCTGGCATAACTGTCCCTACGTTGTCTGGGATACCTCCATCATCACCCTCAATAGGAATGGGGTGGGGTTCCAGATCTACACTGTGGAAATGAACAAGCTACTACATGATACCGTGTTTGTCAGGATAACAGAGACGGGCTCATATGACTTCAAGGGGGGGAACTAGACTTTAACCAATGTTCAGTTAAAGTTATCCGTGCAGAACCATCTGCTGTTCCTCCCTTGTCATCATCACTATCACCAGTGCTAGCTGCACTCCTTGAGAGAGTACAAGGATGTATTCAGTGAAACACTTGAACATCTACCTCCGCCCCGGGAGATCCAGCACACTGTACAACTTCAAGGATTGTTACCTAAAGCACAACTATTATACCGTCTCACACCAAAGGAAGATGAAACCCTCCGCCAGCACCTTGTGGACGCGCTTGATAAGGGCTTTATTTGTCCCTCTCTATCTCCATACGGGGCGGCTGTCTTCTTTGTAGCTAAGAAGGATGGGTCTCTTTGCCTGGTTACAGATTACTGCGCCTTAAACGAGGTGACAGTTTAAAATAAATACCCCCTGCCGCTGATTGACAACCTGTTTGATACACTTGCAGGGTCAAAGGTCTTTAGCAAGACTAATCTCACTGCGGGGTAAACCAGGTCCACATTGCACCAGGGGATAAGGCAAAAACTGCTTTCTGCACACGCTATGGGTTGTTTGAGTGTCGTGTCATGAACTTTGGAATGACCAACTCTCCCTCCACCTTTGCCATGTTGATGAACAAAGCCTTTGAGGAACTGATTGGAAAGTGTGTGGTTGTGTACCTTGACAATATTATTGTCTTCAGTCAAGATCAAACCACACATCTCCAACACCTCTGCGCTGTCCTCAACACCCTTTGGAAAAATCAGCTGAAAGCTAAACCCTCCAAATGTGAGTTTCTCAAGTTGGAGTTACTATTCCTTGGGCACACCATCTCTGCCCAAGGAATAAAGCCCAACCCTGCCAAAATCAAGGCAATCACTAGCATGCCGCCCCCCACTGATGTGGGCCAAGTGCAAACATTCTTGGGCATGGTTGCCTACGTACGCAGGTTCATCCCCAATTGCAGGGAACTAATTGTACCTCTCACTGAGCTCCTCAATAGCAAACAGCACTTCCATTGGACCCCTGCCAGAGATCAAGCCTTTGAGATGTTGAAGCAAAGGCTCACAACAGCACCAGTACCGCAGTTTCCCAACCAAAATTGACAGTACAAACTTGAGACTGACGCCTCTGACAGGGCCATAGGGGGCGTGCTAAGGGTGAAACTGACAATGGCGTCTTCCTTCCCATAGCATATGAGTCCTGGAAGCTCACTGACTTGGAACAACGTTATCCCATCCATGATAAAGAGCTGGCAGTCATTGTACACTGCGTTGAGAAGTGGCGCTGTTACTTGGAAGGTGCGACCTTCCCACCCTGCGTTCTGACAGACCATAAGTCACTCCAATACTTCAACACACAGTCTCATTTGACACGCCGCCAGGCAGGATGGGTTGAGCGTCTATCTCCCTATCAATTACGCATTGAATACAAGCCTGGAAAGGAACTTGTCACAGCTGACGCCCTTTCACAACTCTACGTAGTGTTCATCACTGGGAACGGCGGTTTGGACCCAGACTGGCCCATGCTCTACCTGCGCCCTGAGGCAACCCGCTACAAGGGCCTTAACTTGGTCACCATCTCCAAACTGAAGGACAACAAAAGTCAGTTCACCATTGATGCTGGAAACATCTGCTGCCGGGCAGAGACAGGTGAGAAGACGCCTTAAATTCCCACTACACAACAAGGGGACACCATATTGCACTACCACCAAACCTTGGGTCACATCAGAGGGTGTAACCTCTTCAAGATTATGAAACAAAAGGTTTGGTGGCCGCGCATGCGGCAAGACATCTTGGACCTCCTCAAGACGTGTGTGTTGTGTGAGAAGAATATGTCCAAACCTGCACCTCCCAAGTCTGTCCTACCCATCAAGGCTATGGAACCCTTTGAGCAGTGGGCTCTCAACATTGTGGGACCGCTCCCCAAAGACAGACTGGTTAAGAAGTATACTATCACTGCTATCAACTACTTCACTTGTTGGCCAGTGGCTTGGGCAACAACCAACTACACCGCCACCACCATTACCCGCTTTATTGGCAAAGAAATTATGGCCTGCTTTAGACAGCTCAAACGTCTTATCACAGATGGCAGACCCAAGCTTGTAGGGCACATCATGAAGATGTACTGCGCCAAGAATGCCCTCCAGAAAGTAGTCACAACCCCCTACCATCCGCAAGCCAATGGACGCGTGGAACGGTTAAACGGCTCCCTGGTTCAACTGATTGTCAAGCTCTCACAAGAGCACCCTAACACTGCATGGACTGAACATCTTCCCACCGCCCTACTGATACTGCAAGCAAGAATCAACAGGGGCACTGGGTTCAGCCCTAGCACCCTGGCCTTTGGAACACCTGACAGTCTGACTGGGGTTGAACAGGGGAAACTACGGTCCAAGGTTCCCGACAAGCCCCCCTAGTGACAACGCCCTCCCTAGACCAATGGTGTGCCAAAGCCCAGGAGATCACACACAAGTGAATTGCAAGAGGGACAAAACACCTACCAACTTGAGGATGACCAAGGAAATACCAAGAAGCTTCACCATGACTGCTTGTTCCCCTGCCGCACCATCCCCACACAAAGGTTGTTTGTGCGGACCTTCCCAGACCTTCCGCAGACTCCAGTCCTGGTGTCTGACGACAAACAGGGGGCAAGGGGGTGTTGCAACCAAGTTTCTAGGCTTGCCTGCTAACGTATCTTACAATACACAGGGGGTGCTCAATGAGTTGCCCCTTGATGTATCTAACGTTATGGGTTAATCTGATGGCAATGTCAAATGGCGGGTACTTCATCCTAATTAGGAGTGTTGCCAATTTGGGCTGCTGATCCCCGCACAAGTTATTCCTCGGCTCTGAACCTTACATGGAACTTCCCACTATGCCACCCCCTTGTGGCCTTGTGGCTTCCCCATATAGTATATTAATCACAATATTCTACAATAAACAATACCTTATTCTTATTATTCTGCCCTTTCCTATTGGACTTTTGTCTTCCCCAATTCCAAGTACTGAACTCTCACTGGTTCAGTTGCAACATGAGGTTCAAAGCTAGCCTTGGGTTAGCCTTCAGGGAAAAATTAAGGGCACATATCTTAATTTCCTGGAATACAAGATGTGGAATTCCTTTTGGCAAAAAGGAAAGGAAAAAGCTTGAAGAATATTAAAGCCAACATAAATGTGGATAAACTTGGCTTTATTAGGAGAAATGATTCTACTTAAATAGTAGACAAGGGTCAATGATCACTCATTAGGTAGAAAGAGTGGCAGAGGGGGTCATGTTGGGGTGAAGTCATACCATGATCAATCAAGGGCTGGTATGATAATCCGGAATGGGTGGAAATTGGAACTGACCTATTTACAGAAGGCAAGGAATTTCCAAAGTTGAAAGCAAAACCAACAAAATCTTTGCATTTATCACTATTCAAAGGCCATATTAAAATGGCATTAATGGTGCAATTTCTGACACTGTTGCTCCAGTTTGCCATTTGGATTTGATTCCCCTGTCAGGAATACATTCATTGGGGAGGCTTTCTTGAATTGAATAGAGAAGAGCTCTCAAGTTAAACTTAACCAGAGTGGATCCTATTGGGATTCCAATCATTAACATTTGTAAAAGGTGATCAAATAAGCAAAATCTTCCCATAAAGAGAGTAAAGTGGTTTAACAAGTAGTAGACAATGGTGTATCCCAAGACCAACCAGGGGGCCTTGGGATGTATAATAGGAGGGAATTGATCAGTTTCAACATAGGGGGCATGACAGCAGTGTGGTTCAAAAAAATACCAAATGGAGTCTTCAGATTTATTGGTAGGAGTTGGTTTGGGAGTTTCAAAGTTCATGTTTGCCTGGCCATAACCAATTAGCACACAGAAAGCCCATACCAGAAGAAGGAGCTTCATGCTGTTGTAGAGGGGACCTAATTTATCTACTCATCAAGTTTTTAAAAGTTTTAAAATATAGATTTATATGAGTTTAGACAGGAATAAAATTGTTGGAGAAATTCGCTCAGGAGGGGAAACTCAGCTTAAATACTGAGTGAAATAGGGGGATAGTCAGAGTGGCTACCAGAGGCTGCTGCAAGAATTGATTGTGAAGTATTGTCTTGTAGGACTGCAGTAAGGTTTGGTTGTGCTTGAAGGGTGCATTTGGCCTGGTGGTTATGTGTTGGGAGATTTCTTATTGGGATGTGAGTTATTTCTTTGGCTTGTGTGGTCTGTTGCTTCTGGTTGGTTGTTTAATACAGCAGGAGGTGCAGTGGAGGTGGTTATGGTTTTTTTGGAAGCTTTGATTGGCTTTTTTAGATACTGGAGTGTTTTTGGTTGAATTATAATTTATATTATTAATCTCTTCCTCATTGTTGTTGCCATTGCTGTTGTTGTCCAAACCCTGGGTTGTTTGATTTAAAGTAGAATTTATAGTGTTTGAGAGGCTTTCAGTTGTATTTTTGCATTTGAAATTCAGTTTAAAGCCTATATTAAATATACATTCATTATTTGAATTCAAATGCAGATTTGACGGCTTCAATTTAAAAGTTTCTTTAAAAACCAAATCTGATTCTGCATTAATAAATGCACTAAAGCTATAATGTTTCTTGGGACTTCCAGTATCAATTTTAAAATCATTTTGTGTAAAAGGAATGCAATTCCTTACATTCCCCTTGTAAACTGACGCTGATAAATCAACATAATCTGAGAGTCACTCAATACAACCTTATTTATCAGCATGGTTGTCAGAAGTTGGTCAAAAAATGGTTTTTGCAAACTGGGCTAGGTACTCACTTGACAATGCAGAAGGAATAGGAGCCAAGGATCCAGGTGGTATTGCTCAATCAAATTTTGATATATATGGGAAAGTTTTGCTGTTCAACTCTTAAGAGTTGAATCCTTCCTAAAAAAATTTGTCAGGAATGTACCTTTGGTAAATCCTGGCAACAATTTATTCCTGGTACTAGTAAAATAAAAGGATCTTTCTGTAGTTGCTACTAAAATACCTAAAATTATGGGGTCAGTTAGTAGTAAATGTTCTCTTTTACCTGAAAAGGATTGCTCAGGTTGGTCTGCAGATCCAACAATTCCAGCACCAGGATTTGAACCCGGGTCTTCTCTGGAGTCAGTTGCTTCAGATCAAGTTGAAGTTAGCTTAAATTCAGCTTCAAACCAATTGTTACCTTTTGCTGATGAAATTAGCCAATCAAAATTTGACAACACTAATTTGAAATCCTCAGCTATTGCTGGCAGTGACGTTCATATTGTTTTCAACTTTCTTTGCCTGGTTTTGGGTCTGTTGTCTTTAGTTCCTTCTGGTTGCAATACTCCTGGTCTCCATCCTCCCTTGCAGATCAGTTAAGAAAATGCCTGTCAATTAGGGTGTTAAAGATTTGAATTTGGTTATTTTGGCTACAGAAAGCATAATTTTGAAGGAAATTATTTAATTCTCCAGTTTTATGATTCTAACCCCTCAATTTCTCCAGAAACATCTCCAAATTTCCCTACCTCTTTTACATCTTGCCCCAACTTCTTTATTTCTACCATGCTATATAAGGCTGGTAATCTATAATTATGAATTTGTTCAATCAATAAAGTCTACATTCACTCACTGTGAATTATTTGCTTACCTTTTACTTGACTTAAGCCTTTAAAATCCAAACCATGAGATTACCCAAGATTCCTCTTATGGAGTCTCTTGGGTATAAATGGTTATTTTGGATAGTCCTGCTGCCGACGGTGTTGGCCAGCATTTTGATGGGATCACGCACAGATTTGGGAACTACTCCTGAATCCCAATTCTTAGACAGCTCTTGGCGCCGTGTTATTCCTGGAGTTTGGTATACTGCAACACCCCTATCACACAAACAACCTCTCAGAAAAGAGACCCAGAACTATGAATCCACAGCCCAGGTTCCCGAACCCCAAGTTTTCCGTCCTTTGGCTTTGGCTTTCCTACTGTGTTATTTGGGAGCATACTATTTCTTGGGATGCTTCAACTCGCTGCTAGGCAGATGCTGAGTGTTCAGAGAATTGTTCCATTTAGGCATGGTATCCTTGCCTGTGGGATCCTTGGTCACTGGATTAAATCCCTCTACAATCATTCACCATTTAGGAAGATTACTTCCTAGTGGGTGGGTGCCTGACATTTTTAATCAAATAAAATTAATATTCTCCTGGTCTAACTTTATTTTATCATGCATCCTGTAGTTGGCTTGCTGTGCTACATCCCTTATAATTTGATTCTCAGTTGAATTATTACTGGAAGATGGGGTCCTGCCGTTGGCACTTTGTTGTTGTCTCCTCCCAATGTTAATCCAATGCCATCAAATCTTGGATTTTTCCCTACTGTATCTGAAGCCAAGGCACTTGCTCCATCTCAATGTCCAGAATTCTATGCTGAAGACACCTTGATTCTCTCCCAGGCAATTTTTCTCAGACTTTTTTGGTTAGTATTAATCATTTTGCTTAATCCTAGTGTATCTTTTGGAAATTTACCAACCAGTATTTGAAGCTTTGTTGGTGGTTAACCATCAATTCTATGTGGATTTGGGTGGTGATTACCCACCACATGGAGACTGCTTCATACTATCTGACCATTTCTGTCACAGCAGCGGCATCAGATTTATAAGGGTTGTTCAGGTTCTTTCATACAGAAGAAATTAGATCTTTGGTCATCATAAATGTGTAATAAGTGATTATCATTACAAAAAAACATACAATATGCCCCAAGAATGATCAACGTCTTGGGGCTCAGGGTACCAGATTTAAAGTAGATTGAAATAATGATAGAGAACTAACCCTGAGCTGCCGGCTTGCTAGCATCTTGGAACTGACAGGTTGGGGACTGGGTGGGAAGAGCCCACCAGAGTATTGGTACTAACTTATTGGTGTAGGACATTGATTTTCCCACTCAGGACCATGGGCTAGCAGTTGGGACAATAGTGTCTATTACTCCAGCAAGGGTGAGATATACTATCCTAAATAGCTTGTTGGTATGGTCCAGGGGAGGTTTAGCAGCAGATGTGGGCATTTTTTGGGGGTGATGGGTGGTTCCATGTCTAATTGGTAGGCAGGGAGGAAGTTGTATTTATCTCTGAACAGGCAGGGCTCAGTAACATGTCAAGGATCCTTCCTGTTATATCTTAGATCTGGCCAAGGGATTATGTGCTAATATCTTGTCAGAAATGTTATTCTTATATTCAGACTTCAAGGGGTATTCTGTAAAGTGGAAAGGACCAAAAAGAGCACCTGGCAGACAATAAGTAGCTGGTGAGGCAGCAGGAGGATCAGATAATTTTTTGAGTTAACTGACAGATGACTAGGATTAAATATGGTAATAATTGGGGGAACTAATATCTCATAACCTTTATTTTAAAATGATGATGGGGGTTGATCTTGGCCTGGCAGGTACTTATACTGTGCTACCAGGCCTCATTTTCTGATTGGGTTTCTTGAGCTCAGGCAGGTTGGCGTTGGGGGTCTTAGATGGTGGGTTGGCGTTCAGCATGGGTGGTTTGCCATTGGCCACCTCTTGGTAATAAGACTTTGAATTCTTCTGTTTGGCAACTCAGGTATTGACATTGGTCAGGTATTTGGTTCAGTGCTACTTCCTGGGCTTCAGACAAGTTTGTGGCAACTCTCATTAGTGGAATTGTGTATTTCACCAAGAAAACTGCCAGTGTCAAGTGTTGGCACCTCAGGGAAATTCTGGCATCTGGCACTGGAAGTTTGCTTGCAAAACCCTGTGGTGTAGTTGAGAATTCAGATCCAGGCGGGTTGGCATTGACTTTATTGACAGGTGAATTATCAATCAGTTGCAGGCTGCCAAGTTCCCAGTCTTTGGAACTGGCAGTTTGTGAAGGGTTTTGTTCAGGGTTTGACCCTGGCTCCATACTTTGGTGTTCAGGTACGACAAAATTGACAATCCTGACATTGATTCTGGTATGGACAACCTATCCCAAAACTTTTTCTTGAGCTTGGAAATAATTTGCATGGCTTTAACATCTACAGAGGGGAGGCAAGAAGAAAATATGAGAAGGATGTTTTTATTGGATAATAGATCTGGTTTTAAAACTGATTTTAGTGCGGCTTGATCCCACTAATGTTTAAGGATCAGGTATAGGTGGGAAAGATAGTGTGACTGGTTATCATGTGGTTGAACTATCGTTTCAGCAAAGGGGATCAGGATCATCAAAGTATGGAAGGTTCAAATTCACTCCCTCGACATTCGTGTGGTTTTTAACATTTTCCAAAAATGCTCAAGGCTTAAACAGTCTGTGGTTTTTAATATTGAATTATTTTTGCGATATAACTAAATGTGCTTATAATTAGCAAATGTTGTTTAAAATAATTTTGGTTTGTGCCTAGAGTAAGGTTGAGTAAATAATGATTTATATGGTAGAAGTATTATGAGTGGCTCGGGATTCAACTTTGTTTTAAAAATTTATGTTGCTATTATAATGAAAATGGTGAAAAGTGTTGCACAATAAAATATTTCTTGGTATAGGGTCATTTCGTAGCAGTTGGGGGTTTCACGCAAATTGCTCTATTTAACTAAAGTAGATTTTATCTTTGGCGACAGCCCCTACAACTTAAACTTCAAGCAAATATGCAAATTGAGTTGGCAGGTGGGGAAGTCTGGAACAGAAATAATTTCTCAACCGTCTTGTACCCAACCTCTTAAATTCCTCCAAAGAGCTCATTACTCGCAGTTCTGGCTTTGAAAGGCTATTTGCTTGTGTCTGATGAATGGATATAATCCCTTCCCGACTAAGATTGTAGACTTTTACGATGTCCTTGGCGTTGGTCGCTATGATTCTCAGGATAAAATAAAAAAGGCCTATCGTACTCTGGGTAAACCCAACTTCATATTTGATCCTTTAAACTCCAAATTAAGCCTTCAATAAGGTTCATTTTTAATTTTGTTTGAAAAACCATCCATAACAGTTAGAAACAATAGCCTATGATTTGGTTACCCTTTAATGCTCTATTTGTTTGTTCACTTTTTATTTGTGATGCCTTTCCTAGAAGGTTTGTTCTCCTCATCTTTTTAGTACGCATGCCTCTTTTTGTTTTTTATGAGCACGTAACATTTAAAGGCTGTTTATACTTCCGAACACGATTACGAGTAAAACTCTTTAAAAATTTCTAGGGTCACTTCTCTTATAACCTGATCCTGACTAGGTTTACTATTTTGATATTTAACTGTTTTTTAAGCCGCTGGCCATTAGTTATCCGCTTAATTTTTATTGTTTTCTCTAGCAAAAACCTGGCATCCGGATAAAAACCCTGACTGCAAAAAAGAAATCGAGATCACCTTTACTTTGATAAAAGAGGCCTACGAGCAACTCAGCGACCCAAGCCTTCGAGCCTGCTTTGATCAAGAATTGAATATCTATGAGAGGAAATATGGACGCATAAAGCCTAACAAATCATATCGAGAAAAACCAAAGCCTGCTGAGCCTAAGCCCACTCCTCAGTTCAACCCCAAACCAGCAGCACCTGAAGAAAAGGTAACCTTTCTTTTGATAAATCTCATCCTATAGGTTAGCCCTGTTCCCCAAAAACCAACTGCTGTTACTCGCAAACTCCACCTTACCATTGAAGAGATTTATCATGGGACAACAAAAAAACTGTATATCACAAGAACTTTCCTGGATGGTAGGCAAACAAAAGAGATTATCGAAGTTCTGGTGACTGGTGGTTGGGAAAAGAGTGGGCGGTCCATAACAGTTAAATCGGCTGGCGATCAACTTCCAAGCGGGAAATTTCAAGACATCATTTTTGAGATCGAACCCAAACCTCATGAGGTGTTCTTTTTGGAAGGCAACGACTTGGTGGTGCAAGTTAACCTGTCCTTGCTTGAATCTCTCTGTGGCTTCAGGAAACCTATACCGCACCTTTCTGGGTCAGTTTTTTATTACGATACTGACAAGTGCACTGCCAATGGCTTTATGGATCGGATTCCTGGCTATGGAATGCCTAGTTTAACAGAATCTTCCCATTTCTATGATCTCTTGGTCTGCTTTCGGGTTAACCTACCCGAGAAGCTGACCCCAGAGCAGATCTCCTGTCTCCATTCTGTATTCTAGTTGTTTAAGCTTGCTTGGACACAAATTCACTCATAGATGTTCGATAAATAATAGCATCTTAAAATCCACACTTGGATTGGCCTATTAAAGCACATGGCTTTATTCTAATCACCCTGTTTTTGCCTTTTCCCCTTGAGAATCCTTAGCAAACTTAAATGCTAATCTTTAATGAATCTTTTAGGATTGCCTAGTAGGATTCTGGACTAAAGTATTCTTTTTCCAAATCTGGGCTTTTCACAGAAGCTATCAATATCACTCTTAAATTCATTAATCCTTGTTAATCAACAATATTTACTTCATCTTCACATCCATTGAGATAAAGCAAAGTCTGTTCACTACAAACAGCTGTCAAGCACTCAACAAATCACCACTAGCGCAGGGTTTTGATGTAACTTTTGATTAATTTGTATCATGCACCACACCAAAGCAATAATAGGTGTGATATGACTTGATAATACACAAGAGGAAAACGGAACAAAGTAAACATGTACACTAAAGTGCCAGATGTGGCATTTTATTTGATTATATAACAATGCAGATAAGATGTTTGAGAATCTCAAACAAAAGATCCAAAGAAAATACACAGAAGGTACATATCAAAGAAAATGTTAGAGCACCAAGCCAGGGGCTTTCAGTAAATTTCAAGCAATGACACCTCAAAGGATGTGAGATTCAACCACATTGAATCAATCGAATTTCAACTGAGAGTAAAGCCAACAAAGTTAATATCTAGTCTTCTTATCCAATATCACTAAAAGTTGGCAGTGTACCAAAATCATATCCCAAAATAGTCCTAGGTTCTCTATTTTTGTTTAAATATTGGCATTACGAGTGAAGGTGATTTTACCACTATTACCAGGCAATATTAAATACTGACAACAGTCAACAGTGTCAAAACAGCAGGATCAACCCCTGGAAATGGTTCAAGTCAACTGAGAATACCCATGACTTGAATCAATTGCTGCAACATCTTTGATTACTCCCTTTCAGAGAAGTAATTCTCCAAGTGATTCCCCAACTAATCATTAAGTTGGTGGCACTCTTGCCAATTGCCCATCTAAAACAGGGATCAAACATTTTGAGTCCTAAGCAGAACACTAACTGGACAAGCCTCATGACTGCTGTGGCGCACATTGTGACAGAAATCACGGGATAATAAGAAGCGGTCTCCATGTGGTGGGGAATCACTCACCAAATCCACATAGAATTAAGGATTAACCACCAACGCAACTTCAAATACTGTTTTGTGAAATTTCCAAATGAGATATTAGGGTTAAGTAAAATAATTAACCCCAACCAGAAAAACCCTAGATAAATGGCCTGCGAGAGAATCAGAGTGTCTTCAGCATAAAATTCAGGACATAGGGATAGCACATGAGTTTCAGCTTCAACGGGAGTAGGAACCGCTCTGAGATTGAAAGGCATTGAATTAACATTTAGCGGTGACGGCGACAAAGTACCAACGGCAGGCCCCCATCTTCCCATAATAATCTGGCTAAGGATTAAATTGTAGGGAATGTAGCACAACTATCCAACTACAGGATGCATTTCAAAAGTAAAGTTAGACCAGGGAATATGTGATTTTTATTGAGTAAATTTTGGGAGGACTCAACTCTTAAGAGTTGAAACAGTGAAAACTATTCAATATATATCAAAAATTGACTAAGCAATACCACCTGGATCCTATTCCTTCCACATCGTCAAGTAAGTATCTAGTCCAGGTTGCAAAGAACCCTTGTGTGACCAACTTCCAATGACCATGCTTATTAACAAGTTCATATCTGGCAACCCTTAATTTACGTCAATTTATCAACATCAACTTACGGGGAGGGGGGAATCAGGTTTGACCAGCGAACTGGAGCAGCCGTAACCCATTTTTGATCAATTGTTAGATTCAAATCCGTTAAATCAGTCAGTTTTTTTAAAGGTTTTTGGGCTTTCTGTGCTTTCCTACTCAGCCAAATAATCCCTGGCATTATGGAACTTACCGTGACACACATGGACAATGTGACTTCCCATGACACTATATAATACTCTAAACTAATACCTAATAAAGTAACATTCTATTCTTAATTTTCCCCTTTATCTTGTTTATTTTACTTCTCAGAAGTATATTCACAACAGTGGTAGCAGAAGGTAGGTTATCCACACCTACACAACTTAAAGAAAAAATTCCTTCAAAGAAAAGAACCCATCAGATAGCACTCCCCACCAGCTGGAGAGACTGAAAAGAAGGACAGGATGTCCCCATGGGATCTACTGTCTTCAACAAAACCCTTGTATCAACCAAACAGCACAATTTCCTCAGCATGCAAGGAGTCCTGAACCTGCCTCCAATTCCTGAAGCAACCAAAATACCCAACATTGTATTTCAACACCTAGGCTCAGCAGAAGTTGGAAAATTCTCAGGACTACACTGAGAAAACATCAACCTCTAAATTCACAGCACCCAAAACAAGTTTACACAAGTGGCTTACCCCCGTAAACTCTGGGCTAGTGAAACTGTCCTATGTGTTACTGGGGCCGCCTCACATTTTTGTAAGCAAGTGGTTTGAACAACACCCTGATCATAATTAAGACTGGGATATGTTCAAGAATGCCTTCTTGGAAAAGTTTGTCACAAAGGACTCTGATGTTGTGATCATGATAAAACTCAGAACCTTGAAAATGACATGAGCCATTGAGGAATATATTGCAGTATATGAGGACATACATGACTGAGCTCCCAATATCATCAAATTTGATGAAGCTGGACCACATCTGGACTTCTATAATGATCTGCCTACACATATCAGACGTCAGTTTATTATGAGTTGCTACAAGAACCTCCAGTGTAAAGTTCTCCCCCTTTGGCCCTGTATAGGACAATCTTCCCTTGTTGTACAAAAAACTCTCCCAAAAGCCAGTCAAACTGCTCAATTCTTTGGAAAACTTGGCACATCCGTGGATGAAAGATTTGTGTTGGCTTACTCCACAGATTCCCCTGTCTTCATTTCCCCATCTTAGTAATAAACCCTAATCAGTTTGGACTATTCACTGGCTTGGTGTTGACTGTTGTTGAAAACCATAAGGTACAACCAATCAAAACTATCCCCATTGGCACCCTCAAATTCAAATTCATCTGGAGTTAATATATTCTTGGAGTCCCACAAATATACTGTCCAATCATAATGCAAGTCATAAAATATTGTGAACCCTTACAACCCCCTGAATTAGCTCCGTAAAATTTCTCTTCCAGCCAATTGGAGTCACCAGATTTGTCAGGTGACCACCCAGTCCCAAATCCTGTCCCTTAAATCAAGAAAGGGAATGTTTGGTCTCCTGCTTGATCATTCTCTATTCATTGAAAGTTTGGTAGAATTTTGAGATTATCTTTCTTGTTGGACTCCCCTTTGAGTCATGTGCTTTAAACTTATTAGTGAGATTCTCATCTTGTCTCATCTTTTCTTTGCCCTCCTGGTTGGCTCCCACTCTTTCAGAGCTTCTAGTGTTAAAATTAACGTTGATGTCAAGCCTTACCTGTTTTTTCTTTCAAAAGTTAAGTTTGAACCTAAGATTTAGTATTGAAAACACTATATATTCTTACTTTAAGTTTGAGATATTAAAGTTTTGCCCAACTTTGAACCTGATCTTTCAAGGAGCCAACCTGCAGCAGGTTCAGGACAACTTGCGGTCAGATGACCTGTGGCCCACCAGTGCCAGGGCCTGTAATAACCCTGACAAAGAACTCAATATTATCAGCTTTTAGGAAATTAAAATTCACAATTATACAATTGCCCAATTGGGCTCCATAATAAGATTTCATTAACTCACACTGCAACTCTCCAAATGCTAAAATTGATGCCCTGGGGATGCTTGCACCTGAAAACACCCTCAGAAGCAGCCTTCATCTCCAAGAATACCTTCTATTGACCAAAACCCTCAGAAGTTGGGGATTTTGGCCCCCAATAACTCTCTGAAAGACCACAAGGTTTTGCTCATGTGCCAGGGTCTGAAATAGTGTTTTCCCACCCCTGGGCAACCTTATGTCAGGGATTCCTTCCCTGACTTCTTTCATTTTATTGAAAATATGGAAAGAACAAAAAAGACACCAAGTTACAGACACCAGTTGGTTTACCATTCCTTGTTTTGACAAGAATCAAACCCAGAACCTTCACCAAACACCTATTGTTAGTCAAAAGTCAACTTTGGGGTTTACTTTACCTATTTATGAACCTTCAATTCAATCAAATTTTGCTTTTGCACTTCAAATCAAATTTGAAAGGGTTAGTAAGTTCAGTGAGAACGTCACTTACCGCTCAGCCAATGATTGGCTGCTTGTAGCTTTGTTGCCACTCTTGAATTCATTACTTCCATATACCTACCAGGCTCCGCTTTTGATTTCCGTTGATGTTAAGCCACTCCACCACTTAATTACCGCTTATCTTGTAGTTTACTCTGTTTATCTTTCTTGGTATGTTAATTTGATATACATGATTAAGATCCAGGTGCATATCCACATGGTAAACTTAATCATTTCAGCCTTAAAATCAGATAAGCCACAATGTAAATCCTCTACCCTCTTGAATGTCACAGCTCCACCATTTTGATATTTAAGTGAACTTTTCCTAGTCCTTACCCTTGTTCCAACAATAAAGTCTTTACCCTATACCTGTTACTCATTCACCTTCTGATAACTTATTTTTGAAGCCATGAGAGGAATTTTATTCCTGTTCTGGTTTCTAGCTTCCTTCTTTCCAGTGGTATCAACCTTGGAAAACCCAACATCTACAACTGACTGGTACAACTCCTCTCCAGATGACGCCCATCAAAAGAAATCCCTTGCCCACAGATGGTTCAAATACCCCTCCAGCCACTGGGGACGTAAATTCTAATATGGTCGTTCATTCTGTCAGGATTCTCCTTTCTATTTTTTGCTTCTAGTTTTTTGGACTCCATTATTTTACTTTGAAAGAATTGGGTTAATATTGGCTCATTTTATTCAGAAATATCACTTATATTTATTCCCCTTTGACTGGCAACATTCCTTCTATTTTTTACGGTTAGTTTTAAGTTTGAAGCTTACCTTGTTTTCTTCTGATTGAGTTTTGAACTGCGGACCTAAAATGTTAGCTAATAATATTCAAATCCAAAATCTGAATACCTTTTTGCTTTCCCGCTTACGCCAGCATCTTTGGACCAGCTTTTTCCCGCTCTTCTGCTTTTTGCTCTTGATATGACCTCCTGCCAAGCACTATTTTCTTTCTGTTGTCCCCTTTATGCTGGTGACTAACTTTTTAAGTCTAAACCACAAGAAACATGTGTTTCTGCTTTGTTTTCCTTCCACCGTTTTCAAGAACCAATCTTGGTTAATTTATCTCACCTCAATTCTGCACCTCACTACCAAGTAAGTTAAAGGGCTTGGTTTTCCAATCTCAACAGTAAGTTGAGATTGTTTGACTTGCACTTCAAAAAGGTACTTGTTAGGTTTTGTGGCTTATGTATTCTTTTCCAATCTAGTTTTAACTTTTACTTTCAATCTTATGATTCCTTTTGATTTTCCATTCCATCAGTTAGGTAGTTTCTATAATAATACACACAATTTAATTATTGATAGTTTTAATCCTCCAACTAGTGGTGGGCAATTCCCTGATCTAGAAATCAATTTTTTGACCAAGTCTTCAGTCATTAAGACTGGATTCTACTTTATTTTCTTAGGATTAATCAATTGCCTCAGCCCTTATTTTACTTCCTACAAGCTTCTAGAAGCCCTGATCCAGCTGTTACTACAAACCTTACCTACTTTTTTGTATTTGACCAACATAAATATAAACGGTATTAAAGCTTTAGTTTATAATCATCTACCACAAACTATGAGACCTTACACATTCACTCTGCCTCCTGCCAAACCTGCTCTGGTTAGACCTTACTCCTCCTTCTACCTCTTGACGTATGTGGTGGGATATTACCTACTTGGTTGGTTCAGTTTTATGTTTGGAAGATTTGCTTACCTGGGACACCTAGGACACCTTGCAATGGTCACAGTTCCTATCAGCTCAGTAATAGCATGATTTAACTTAGGTGCCTTGGTCCACCAACTAGGGATCTTGTTTCCTGCCAAGTGGGTCCCTGGCACCTTATTAGAAGATGCCAGTGCCAGGGAAACAGTGACATGTGATCAGCCACCCAACCAAGATGCACTTCTAAACCTAGAGACAACTTCCCAGCAGTATATAGCCAGGGAAGTTTCAAATTCCTTCACTTTTGAAATCACTTAACAAAGGCTATGTTGGTTAATGAAATCAGAGCATTTTAATTTACAGGAGTTTAATATATTATCACAAATCTTATACTGTTGGTGCTATCTAATAAAGAGTATCTGCAGTACTAATGCCAGTGCTAAGAAACAGAGAAACTTCTTGCTGCCTCTGATCAACCAATGTTAGCCCATGTTCCTTCCCTAGAGTGTCAGATCAGGATATAATTTATGATCCTGTGCCCCTTCTCTTCTTCCCAGGTGTCTTTCTTCTTTGCCAACTTTCCCCATTGTCAGGGGCCCACTTAAAAGGGAATAAATCCCCAATCTTGTGGGCCAAGACCCCTAGATTTAGCCCTGCAATAACCAAACCAATAGGAACCATAAACATTGCAAGGTGACCAAAAAGGCCTAGGTAGGCAAATCTTCCCATCAGGGATCTAAACTTTCCTAGGAGATAATACCCTACCAGATATATTAGCAGGTAGAAGAACGTGTTGGGTTTAACCAGGGAAATCTCAGCTTTGGGAGGCTTAGAAGTGGAACTGCCATAGTTGAATTTTCTACCCTAATGTCTAGAAGGGTATCTAAACCAACCATAAGCCAGATACTCCTCTTGGTGAGAATCCTCTGGGGAAGAGTTACGCCAGCCAGTGGTACGGGTTGGCCCTTCAAGGGAAAGGACAACAGGCAGGAGAGAAAATAGAAACCAGAACAGGAAATATTGTTCCTTCATGTTCCTAAGAAGTATCAAAATAGAAGTGTTTACAAGATAAAATGGAAAGAATAATCTTTATTGTTGGAACAAGGGTGAAAAAGGAATCAAAGCTTGCTTAAATATTGCTTATAAAGATAGAAATAAAATAGAGGGTGAAATTGAGAAACAGAGGGTTAAAACCCAAGTTTCTTTTAGGAAGAAACCTTTGAGAGGTTTCTCATGATTGATTTCTTTACCTGATTGGTCAATGAAGTCAGAGAAAGGCAGAAACAGAAATAACAGAGGAAACAGAATCACTTTCTAAGGTGCCAGGACATAAGAGAGAGGAGTTGCTGGTGGTTTAGTGTGATAATACATTAATAAATCTGTGACTTAGTTGCCTGGTTTACATGCAAAAACCGCTGAGGATGCAGCCAATCATCTTCTGAGCAGTGGGTGACGTTTTCTTTGATTATACTCAAATTTAACACTTTAGGGACAGAATTAAAAGCAAAAACCAAATGAAAGAGATCAAGATAAATAGGTAAAGTAAGTTAATAGTTTGGTTTAAAACTAATGTTGGGCTTGTTCTTAGAGTTCAATCCCTGTCCTGGTCGTTATTTACAACATTTGATTGAAATTTAAGTTCTTTGTTGAATTTTAATTTTGATTCAAATGATATAATTGAACTTTTACTAATTAAGGAAATATTGTTATAGTCAGGAGATAATTTCCTGACACTTGTCTAGCCAGCTCATGAGTGCCACTACTGGATAACTTACCCTTGTCCATCCCATCATGTCTTAGTATTACAACAATATTGAGTTTGCCTACCTGACCATGCTGGGGCTTGCTGAGCAAGTGATTCCCACCATATAAAAGTGGTGTCCATGGGCCAATGCTGCCAACTATGTGATTAGGATGTCCCCTGTCATCTACTGGGCCTTCCGGGCTCAACCCTTTCCTTTGACTGAAGGTTCTCCTGAAAGCAACCCAGGCCATGACAACCACTGTATGGGAGCTAACTTTATAATATAGGGGAGCAATTTTAAAACAAGGCCCAAGGGCCACTAGTGGGCACCATAGAATTGACTAGTCTAGTGAGTGTTATGTAGAGGACGCCAAATAGTTGAGTTGAGCTTCATTCATTAGTGACCATAGTTTCTTGCAAGCAGTTAGGCTACAGTGTTACAGGAGGTGTCATTTGCACTAAATAGGCAGGCAGATAGTTACATTTGTCCCAGAATAGTAATGGCTGATTAATATACCAGATGCCTTCATGTCTAATGAGTTCAGGCTTTTGGGTTCTGGCTTCAGATCCTATATTAGAACTTCTTCTAAAGTGAACTCTGAATAGTCATGATTGGGGGATATTCCATGAAATTGACTGGGCTGTAAGGTGCTCCTTGGGGCATTATAACTCAGTCAGCTTGTCCACAGTTTCTTGGAGATGAGTGGTAGTAGGGGCAGAGCCAGAGAAATTGATCTGTAAATAAAAAGAGTGCTAGGATTGGGTATGGGATGACCTGTGTTGTGTTCTGAAGCGCGGCACAGACACACAACAGGGAATCCTAACCTTAGGATTGGATTTGTACTAAGTCTTGGTTAGATGACAGGAAAGGCAATTGTGTTTACCTTGCAGCCCTGGATGAATAATCTCTGCTAGGCGTGGCTAGAAAGAGGCGCGGAAGTACAGAAGACACAAAGACAAAAAATGTGAATAGAACTTAATTTTATTGGTAAAATAGGAAATGGATTATATAGTGGTTAGGAATACCACAAAACACTACCAGGACAGTAGGATCACTTGCCACAAGCATGAGTGGGGCAAGTGAGATGCGCAGAGTCAGGAAACCAAACAATCATTTTTCCTGATGTAGAAACCAGTTCATTTTGAGAGTCAAAAGCAAAAGCAAGAGATTTGTCTTTGAAATGGCCCACCAAAGGCAAAATCAAAACATGGTGAATGCCGTTATTCACGACATTGCCCCCCCCTCTAGATTGGCCTTAGGGGGTGATACTTGCAGAGGAACTTGGTGTATACGCAAGCAAAAGGGCAACCACTGGAGAGGAGCTTTACAGTGTACTCAGATCCTTGTTTGAAAGTCACCTCTAAAGGACCAATCCACAGGGAGTCCAGCTTGTGTGTGCGCCCACCCACACGGTGTTGGTAGTACAGGACATGGCCACCAACATCAAACTCAGGCAAGGGGGAGCGCCCAGTGTTGTCAGGAGAGAGCTTGAGCATCTTAGTCTTATATGCAGAAGTGTAGTCAGTGGCCTGTATATCAATGATGCGGTTGACTAAGTCTTTGATGTGGTTGCCAGGGTTCATGGCCTTATCAGAAGAGAGTAGGGGAACCCCCAAGAGCAACGTAGTGGTGGCTTCACGCCCATACAACATGGAAAAGGGGGAGTACCCTGTGATCTGATGCCTGCTCAGACAATAGGCAAAGAGTGCAGCAGGTAAGTATAGATCCCAATTGGCAGTGTCAGAGTAGGTGAGTTTTCTCATGATAGAAACTAGTGTCAAGTTGGCACGCTCAACTACCCCATTTGGAAGGATTATAGGGGGCAGAGAAAGACTGGTGAGTTCCTAGAGCTTCAACACCAGAGGTTACAAGTTTGGCATTGAAGTTGGTTCTGTTGTCTGACAACAGCACTTGAGGACAGCCATGGCGGTAGAAAACATCCTGCATCAGGAAGTCAGCAGTAGCCTTAGCAGTGATGTCTTTAGTAGGGCGAGCTTCTACCCACTTGCTGGAGTGGTTGACGGCAATCAAGATAAAGCGGAATCCAGAACGTGAGCGGGGGAGAGGGCCTACAGCATCAATGCTAACCGTATGAAAAGCGTGTTAAGGGGGAACCAATTTGAATTTGTGAGAAGCAGCTTGGGGCCTCTGGAGTTGGCAGTCATGGCAACTAGCTATGACATCTGGGATCAACAGGTGAAGATTCTCCCAGAAGTAATTCTTCTGAAGCCAGTCAAAGGTCTTGGCAATGCCTCCATGTCCAGTCTCTTTATGGGCTTGCAACACCAAGGAGAGACAAAGAATGGAGCGCATGTATGGCAGGTATTAACCCTGCACCTTCTTGAAGAGTTGGTTGTCACGTATGAGGGTGTCTTCAGATAATTTGGATAGGACAAGTCAAACCTCTTCTGTCTCACTTTCCCAGGAAGAAGGGTAGCCAATTAGCTTGTACAGGTGGTCTGCCTCAGCAGGATGTAGGGCAAGGATGGGCATTTGGGACAACCCATCAGTGTTCTTATGTTGAATCCTGGGGCAATAGAGCACAGTGAAGTCATAACCTTGTAGGCAAAGGGACCATCTGGCTAAGCGTCCTTCAGGCTCCTTAAGTTGTTGTAACCACTTGAGAAAAGCGTGGTCAGTGACGACAGTGAAATGGGTACCATACACGTAGTGGCAGAATTGTTTGACTGCATGCAGCACGGCAAGGCACTCCTTCTCTATAACACTATAATTCTTTTCATGCTTATTTAGCACACAGGAAGTATAGGCTACAGGGTGGTCCACACCTTCATTGTCAAGCTGTGCCAAGATAGCCCCAATAGCAAGGTCACTAGCATCAGTGTACAAGATTAATTCCTTATCGTAATCAGGGTACACTAAAATGGGTGCTTCTTTGAGTTTCTGCTTTAGAGTATCAAAGGCCTGCTGTTGGCTGGCAGTCCATTCAAAAGGAACATTACACAACAGTTAGACCAGAGGTTTGCTAGTATCAGCAAAATCAGGAATGAATTACCTATAGTAACCCATCATGCCCAGAAAGACTTGTACTTCTTGTAGGTTGGTGGGCAGAAGCATTTTGCCAATGGCTTCAACCTTCTTGGTTGTTGGACAAAAACCCGTTTGGGTTACTTCATGGCCCAGGAATTCAAGCGTTCTTTGAAGAAAGCACACTTAGAGGGAATTAACTTGAGGCCAGCTTCTTGGATCTTTATGAACACCTCTTTGAGATGGGTTAGGTGATCAGTGAAAGTTGCGCTGAAGACTGTTATATCATCTAGATAGACTAAGACACACAACAACTTCAAATCACACAGGATGGAATCCATGGCCCTCTGGAAAGTTGCTAGGGAATTACAGAGCCCTTGCGGCATGCAGGTAGGTTCAAACAATCCTTCTGATGTGATGAGCGCAGCCTTCTGACAATCCTCAGGAGAGAGGTCAACTTTCCAGTAACCAGACGCCAAATCCATGGCAGAGAAAAACTTAGAATCCCCAAGGCATCAAAGAGTGTCATCAATGCGCGGTAAGGGATAGGAATCTTTCTTGGTTAGAGAATTCAACCTCCAATAGTCCATCACAATCCGGTGGCCTCTATCTTTTTCTTTAGGATGAGCAGAGGAGAATCCCAGGGACTTTGAGAGGGAGCTAGCAGTCCAGCGTCTAGCAGTTGTTTGAGCTCCTTAGAAACCTGTGCATCTTCCACTTGGCTGCGGCGGTAGGGCTTGGAACAAAAGGGGGGAGCATCTCCTGTGTCAATCTGATGAATCACACCTTTGGCCAGCCCATAATCAGTGCTATCTTTAGCAAAGATGTCTGAGAATTGGTCTAGTAAATCAAGCACCTCTTTTGTTGTACCAGGGACAACTGAGGGAAGTCTTGGGCAGTGAACAGAGATAGGGCTTGAGGCTTGTCTTTGGGTAGGTTAAAGTCTTGAAACGCTCCAAAAGAGTGAAGGGACAAGACTTCAGGGGCATTTAACAACTTTCTGTAACCAACAACCTGTCCTCTGGATACAGTCATTGGAAGTGCAGTAAGGTTGGCAACTAGTAATTGAATGGGATCTTTGTGGGAAACGTCCAGAATTCCAGGACAAAGGTAAGGCTTGTTACGCCCCAGCAAAGGAGGGGAGTACAGCTCTAAGAAAGTCTGTTCAGGTAGCTCATATGATATCTGGGAGTCTATGATAGCCTGAGAGCCTGGAGGGATGGTGATAGCAGACGTGGCCATGAGAGGGATTCCCTCAGTTGCAGGACAAGCCATGGGAGGACACTTCATGTTGGTGGAATGGGTTTGGTATTTTAGGGTGAAAACTCCAGTGGGGTACTCCAGAGTACATGTCTTCAGCCGTTTACCAGGAACTTTGATGGGCTCCTCAAAGATCAGAGGGACTTTTTACCCTAGGATAGATAGATAACCATCCTTTAGGTTGATGATCCCATTATACTCCCAAAGGAACTGGGTACCAACCAAAAGGTCGTAGCTCTCATTTTCTAGAACAACAGCCGGCGCAGCCAACAGGAGTTTACTAAATTGCATTGGCAAGGCGGAGTACGCGCCAATGGCGCAAGTCATGGAGAGACCAGCAGTGCCATAGGATTGATGGTAGTTGAGGTTGGGGGCTAGCTTAAGCTTCTTCATTGGTTTAGAAGAAACAACGTTGACAGGAGAACTGGTGTCCAGGACAACTTTTATTTTTACTTTCTGGATAGATATCTCTACCTGGGTGGTGGTGTGTCCAAAGGGAGGCAGAACAGCCAAGATATCCTGCGCCTCAGCTAGCTCCTTGTCCCATTTCTCAATCATGCATCTTAGTCCCGGAAACTCCTTATATACAGTTTGGAGAGGGAGTGAGACAGATATATTCTTGAAAACGGCATCTGCAACTTCAGCGGCTTCCTCTAATGATTCCACTAATACAGGGGACCATTTTGCCTGAGTAAGATAGGGGCAGGAGACAACTGCTTTGGCCTCAGACAGGGGCTTGGCGGTAGTAGTAGTCTTCCCAGATTGTAGCTTGTAGGGAACCGCAATAGTCTCAGGGACGGCAAGAACAGAATACCCGTATGCATCAGGGTCTTAAACATCAGATTAATCCACGTCAGAATCATCAGAAATGTCATGGAACAGAAGGAGGATAGGAGGAGCCTCATCATTAGCAGGCTCAGAGTCAGTAGCAGGCAGAGGTGTAGAAGGAGACTGGGAAGAATTGTCAACCAAGAGCGTCTCCACCTCTAGGTTGACTGTTCTTTTCCTGACTGATCCTTGGGATCAGCTCCTTCAACCCGCGGATTGGTGCAGACGTGAGAGTGATGGCATATCAGACCGCAGTTGTGGCAACCCTGACGTTGAGGAGGATTTTGTGAGTTCATAGTGAGGATCCGAGGGCTGCAAGAAGAAGAACCAGATCTGGAAGCGGCACAACTCTCCTGAACAACTGCCCCATAAGGCAACTGTGGTAAGTTTGACTCCCTTAAACTTGACTCCCTGGTACTTGACACTTTGTCGAGTACCAGGGAGTTGAGTGCCGCATATGTGAATCTATTAGTATTTTTGGCTTAACTGATTTTAAGATTTTTTTTACTAGTAATTTAGGGGTTTGAAACCAAAAACCAAGGTTGAATTTACTTGAACTTGACTCTGTTTAATAAATTGGTTAGCTAAAATACCAATTTAAGGGGCAATTTATAAGTAAATTTACTAATAGAAATGAAAAAACCTGTGTTTGACACTCTAAACCCAAAAGTGACCAGTTTGACACTTTTTAAGCCAAATCAATATTTTATTAATAGAATACTTATGCGCTTATATAAAAATTGTTATTTACTATTATATTTTTATTATTAGTGTCCATAGTTGTTGATTAGGCTCCCAAGCACCACTTTGCTGGATTTAGTGGTACAGATATTAATCAAATACCCCACTTGTTTTACATTATGTCATTCCCTGGTTTTTGGATTAAGTGGTGCCACATAAATTAAGCCCAATTTATTAAGAGATTTCATATGTAATTTATAAAAAACTGAAACTCAACACTTTCTTTGTTTGACTCTATCTACTTGACACCTGATTGGTTTCAGATTTAACTAATCAAAGGCTCAGAATTAGGGCTAAATTAATATGTGACGCACTATGAGCGCCACTCAACACTCACCCACTCAACACTTTAACTTGGGGATTAGTACAGAGAGCTTCTTAACGTTTTAACCAACACTATGGTAAATAATTCACTCCCAGCTCCTCCCTGCATAACTTAAACACTAATAAACACATTCCCATTCATTTACTTTTTTAACTTATGTTGTATTTTTTTATTTTTGAGCATACAAAACTGCCTTGCTTCTGGGTTAACTTTTGAACCTGGTTTAAATTTAAGCAAGTTTTATATGTAAAAAACATAGTAAATTTGATGTTTCTGCTCAACTCCGGCATACTCGACAGTGAGAATTCAGCTTTTTCCGGCTGTTTGACAGTGCCAAACTCAACACTTTACTATGTTTTGAATTTTCAACTCTCAATAAAAAAATTCCACATAATATTTTTTTTCTATTATAATCTACTACTTTTTCTGCTGCTCTCCATATAATTTTCATATATTTTTTTGATTTTCAATTAAACTTTTACATTGATTTAACACTAAGATGTTATGCTGAACCTAACATCTTTGATGCTTTATCATAAATTCACTTATTTTCTGTTTTAACCTTTATATCTAAACTTTGAGTTTCTATTTTGCTTCTATTTACTTTTTTATGTTTTTTTATAAAATAAAACTTTATTTGCATACTTTTCATTCAACTTTTGCTTTGCTTTACCTCTTTGTGTTTGCAATATCTTCTCAATAATTTTATTTACAATGCTAAACTTTTCTTTAGACAAAATCAAGCAAGAACAGCCAGCAGCCTAAGCGCCAAGCCTCCAAAGGCTCCAAAGAAACTGCCTCCACCCCCAAGCGTGCCAAGAAGCCTGCAAAGGCAAAGTCTCCTACCCCATCTCCTCCCACTCCTCCCCTCCTCCACCCTCATCTTCTACATCCCCTTCACCTTCCCCCAAAAAATCCTCCCCCAATAAATCTGATGGTGATCTTACCAACCACTCATTTTATCACTCAGAGGCCAACTCTGAGCCTACCAAGGAGCGCTGGACCAAGAAGGCAAAGGCTGCCAAGGAGTTCACCTCTTCTTCTGGTAAGAAAAAGGAGGCATCCAAGCAGGCCTCAAATAATCCTTCCCCTCTCCCTCCCAATGGTGCTTCCCCTCCTTCTTCATCTTACCCCCAAGATGAGCCGGAGGATTACTCCAAGAAGTAAAAAAGCTTCTGGTCATGTGGCTTTGGATCCACTGGCCATCCACAACATTTGCAATGTGGACAGAGAGTTTAAAGTTCCCAAGCGCTTCCCCTGGTACTTTCCAATCATGTCTGTAAAGGGCGGCCCTGGTTACGTTGCCGACATTTATATCTTTAATTGCAACAACCAAAAGCGGCAGACCAAAAGCAAGCACTTTGTCTCCAAGGATAAGACTTGTGGGGCCCAGTTAAACACCAAGGGCTGGGAGAGAGTAACGTGGAAGAAGGGGGAGCACACTTGTGAGCCCCCCAATCATCTAATCACTCAGATGTTAAAGTGGTACCTTGTGCAAGTAATACCCACATCCTCTCATCTTTGTGCATCAGATCTGGCCATCAAGGCCCTCCAACATCTCAAACCCAACAATCTCAAGCTGGTACCAACACAGGAGCAGTTGGTCAAATTCATCAGCAATAAGTGTATTGCTGCAAATCCCCCTCCCCCCAAGGCTTCTGACGTCCTCTCTGAGCTCACGCTCACTCATGAGCTTAAGCAGCTTCCTAGTGGGGAGCGCTTCCTGCTTCATGATGACAGGCCTGCAGCCAAGGACTGTATAATCTGCTACTCAACTCAGCAGAACCTGATGGAGTTGAAAAGGGCGTCAACCTGGCTAGTTGATGGCACCTTCTCCACTTTCCCCCAGATGTTCAAGCAACTCTGGATGGTTCATGCCCAGATTGACATCCGGGTGATTCCACTTGCGTTCTTTCTTCTTCCTGGGGCCACTGAGGCCATCTATACCCATGTGTTCTCCATCCTCCGCCAAGAAATTGCCCTCCTTCCTCCTGCCAATGATGATGAATCCAAGAAGACTCCTCCCCACACCCGCGCCAACCCACCTGCCTCTGACAAGGACCAGGCCACCCTGGACTTGGAGGAAAAGACGAGGCTAAGAGCTCTTGGGCCTTGCGTATGCATTATAGACTTTGAGCCTACTCAGTTTAATGCATTTGAGCAGCTGTTTAGCAGGGAGGTGCAGGGGTGCCACGTCCACTTCTGCCAAGCAGTTGCTTGTAATGTGCAGGCCCACGCAGAGCTTAGTAGGTTGAGCCGGAGGGATACTTCAGACATCTGCAGATTTGTGCTGGCACAATTAAGTGCCTTGGCTTTTTTAAAGCCAGAGCACACTGCATAGGGGTTTGAGGTTCTCTCAAAGGATCCTTACATAGAAAAGCATCCAGAGTTCAAGCCTTTCCTTGAGTACTTTGAGTCCTAGTAGATTGGGAAGGTTGTCACACAGAGACAAGGCAAGGCCAGAGCCAAGGCCAGTTAGAATGTGTACCAGGTAGCAGTGAATGGTGAGCTCAAGAACACTTTGGCACTAGAGGCTTATCACAAACACCTCAAGGCCAACTTTGGGCTCCACCCAAAATTCAATAAGTTCTTTTCCCTCTTGCAGCACAAGCAGGAGAAAACCATCTCCAAGCTGTGTGATCTCTCCAACCGTGTCCCCCCACCAAGCCAACAACCCGCTGTACCCTATTCACCAAGGCCATCCAGGGTGCGGCCAAGCACAAATACAAGGCCTCTGAGCTTAAGCAGCAGCTTGATCTTATTGCCACTGCCCTCCTGTAAGGGGCCAAGATGAAACAGGGAAAGAATGACAAGGAATAAACTTGCTTGCTTGCTCGGTTATATGATTTTTACTTTTAACTTTTAACTTTTTAACTTTAATTTTTACTTATTATCTTTGATCATTTAGTTTTTAGCTTTAATTTTAAGTTTTTTTAACTTAATTAGTTAGCAGTAATTGTTCTATGTATACATGGTAAGTTTGAGATGAATATTTATAGTTGGAAGTGAGTGAAATATCTTAATTTTTGTTAATTTCCAAATAAAACATATGATATTCACAGTTGTGCTTAAATGAACTATATCAAATAAACATTAATATTTCTTTATATTTTGAATGAAGTATATTGTTGTGTTTATCTTTATTTTTTTCATTGGAATTTTAATTTTTATGGTAATAAAAAATATTTATATAATGAAGAGTGTAAATTACATAGTAAAATGAAAAATAATTGCTTATTTCTCCTTATTTCTATTATATAAGGTACTGTTTTAATTGTATTTTTTAGCTTTCTGGGGTTACTTTAGTATAACATAGCTGTATAGCTTAATTTTTTATATTAAAAGTTTTCAGTACATCAAGATCTGTTAATTAAAAAAGTGTCAATTTCCAGTTGTCAATCAGGGCAAAAGCTGAATTCTCACTTTACTATAGTGTCAAGTTCAAGGGAATTGATTTTAAGGGAGTTGAACTTACCACAGTTGCCCCCCAGAATGAGTAAGATGCATATCTTGTAGCAGTGTCTTTATACTTTTCATGGAGGACAGCATAGCCTTGTGGGCCTTGAAATGAAGGCACAGGAGTTGATTCACCTTGAGGGCCTGGGCGCAGGTCATATACGCTTCATGCACCATCAATTGTCTGCTTGTTATTAATTGTTGCCCCTCCATGTAAAATCTGTCTGCAAATTTGGCTAACGTCTCTTTGGGCTTGAAAGATATGTGCATGAAGGCATCCTTTTTCACCTCCAGGCTAAGATCACCACCAAACTTGTCAATCAGGAGCTGTTTCATGTCTTCCCAGGTCTCAATGGTGGGCAGCTCTGGCACAACTACTTCTTGACAGGTTGGGTGCAGACAGGTTAGAACGTGTTCCTTCTTAACCTCATCTGACGCTTGCCTCATGGCAGTCTCATAAATAGTTAAGAAAGCTGCAATAGTTGAGGTTTTGGGATCAAAGACTTGCTTAAAAGTAAGCTTGAAGTGTGCCTCAGGAGCTGGACCGCCATTGCTGCTATCAAGTACATTTATGCGCAGGGAGAGCTCAGCTTCAGATTCAGAGAGGGGTTGTCTAGCCCATAGTTGTCAAACACTTTCTTCAAGGGTTGTCAGAGTCTCGGTGGTTCTGGCACCCATAGTGTTGGCTAGAGTGGTCTGTTGTTCAGTAACATCTAGGCGTTGTCCTTGGTTAGTGACAACAGTGGAGAGCTCAGCCAGCCACAAAGTAAGGGATGGCCCCACTGACAGGTAGGGGGTGAATCTGTTGTTTACCGAATCAATCAGCTCACTCATCTCCTGTACGTCTCTGTCCAACTCAGTCTGATCTTAATTCAAATGGTCCACCTCATTAGCTAGGGCAATCAACTCCCTAGCACAGTGAATTTGAGGAGCCCCCGCCAAACCAGGACAACAGCCATCTTCCTTGTTAACCCCAAGTGGGCTAGCAGCGGCCGTCACTACCTCACGTAAAGCAGCAACTTCTTGCTGTAGTTCAGCGACCTGAGCAGTCAGTGCAAGAACCTGGGGGTCAGGTTGAGGCATTTCAGTAGGACGTCCTTGGCTACAAGTGGAAGCGCGTAATTCTCAGATGGCCTCCCAGATCCTCTGCTCTCTGTCCACCAGATCATCAGCAGGAGGAGAAGGCGGGGCATCAGGTTTGGGAGTAGACAGCTCATTCACCTGACTCTGAAGTTTGGCTATAGCAGCAGCAGTGGTAGCTCTCTCTTGATCAAATTCCACACTGAGTTCATTTAGACCTTGGGCGGCAAGGTCAGCTACCTGTTGCAATTGCTCAAAGGAATAGGCACTGAACCCATTGAGCTGTTGCACTAGGCGTTCAAAGTTGGTAAGGTAAGCGTTTAGGGTGGAGTCTACTTGAGTTTGCCAGGGTTGTTCTAACTGGTGAAACTCATGTAGCCGCTCTCTAACGTACTCAGGGATGGACTGGCGCATTTGCTCAATGGAATTGACTAAGCGTGTTTGAGAGGTGACCAAATCACGCTGATTGTCAGATACCAGGGAGAACAGGGAATGAATCCATTGTTGGTAGGCGGCAAACTGGTCCCAATGATGGGTAACAGCTGCTTGTAGAGACAAGATCTCTTGAACGTGAAGTCCCAACACCATCTGGTGGTGGGCCAAGGCGGGCTGTACAAAGGATGTCAACAGGTGATCAGTGGAGCCAGCCGCTGAGAGGAGATGTTGTGGAAACTGAGGGGCCACAATTAACTCATAGTATTTGGCACGGCTAAACTGTAGCTGAAGGCAAGGGATGGCTCCTTCACGGGCTATCCCAAGGGCTACTGACATGACTTGTTCTAAGTCAGGGGTACCCATAGGGTAAGCAACTAGGCAGGGATCATTCCCAAGGTTCAGTACAGTAGGGACAATAGGTGGGTCGGCAATGTCTTCCTCAATAGGAGGGCTGGTGATTTCAGGCAAGGTTGACTCTCAAATAAGCGGAGGCAAGGGACCTGAAAACGTAGATGCAAAAGGGATAACCAAGGGGCTTACAGCCCCTGTAGTGAGCACCATTTTTGTCGTGTTCTGAGGCGTGGCACAGACACACAACAGGGAATCCTAACCTTAGGATTGGATTTGTACTAAGTCTTGGTTAGATGACAGGAAAGGCAATTGTGTTTACCTTGCAGCCCTGGATGAATAATCTCTGCTAGGCGTGGCTAGAAAGAGGCGCGGAAGTACAGAAGACACAAAGACAAAAAATGTGAATAGAACTTAATTTTATTGGTAAAATAGGAAATGGATTATATAGTGGTTAGGAATACCACAAAACACTACCAGGACAGTAGGATCACTTGCCACAAGCATGAGTGGGGCAAGTGAGATGCGCAGAGTCAGGAAACCAAACAATCATTTTTCCTGATGTAGAAACCAGTTCATTTTGAGAGTCAAAAGCAAGAGATTTGTCTTTGAAATGGCCCACCAAAGGCAAAATCAAAACATGGTGAATGCTGTTATTCACAACAACCTGAGAGAACCAATGGTTCATAACACTTTATTGTAAAAATGACAATGGGCAACTTTTTGGCAGCCCCAGAGGATGAGTATGCCCATCTACCATGGGAATTTTTTTGTAAAATCCTTTGGGCTGGGTTGTAACAAAAGTAACAAGTTCAAAGCCCTGGGCAGGAATTGAACCCGCTCCTAGCCACCAGGCGGGACTAGCGGGCAGGGGGAGATTTGCCCACACCTGGATTCACTTTGAAAAGCAAAAATCCAGGTGCAGGAACCATTCCTGCCCTGGTGGCAGCTGCGGGGCCTGTTCTGGGCCCCAAAAGCTATGCCCAAGCCTTGGTAGGTTTGGCTGAGCCTGGGCAGGCTAATTTTAGCTGCCCAGTAACCCCAGTTCAAGCCCACCCTCTATTAAGTAATTTGGGGTCCCCAATTGGGGACCCCTTTTTTATTCAAGTTCTTTGGCCTCAGGAAAGCTTGTCAAGCCAGTCCAAAAATGGTGGTCAAATTGAGAAAACCCTCATAACCCCAGAAGCCAAACCTGCCAGAACCAATGGCCAGCCAAGCCAAAATGGACCACCAAAAAGCCAAACAACTGTTCCTGAAAACCTCAAAAATGACCATGAAGCAGCCAACCAAACAGCAGAACCTGAGATGCCAAGCTCTGTCACACAGATAACACCAGAAGAATGCCCAGAGGCACTTGCATGTGAGTAAGTATGTAAATCAGAAGCACCTGAAAAAGTTCTGTATTGGTATCCTTACCAAATAAAGTTACTATGAACCTTTGGTTCACCAATCTGTTTCCATACATATTTTTGATACTCTTCCATCTGCATACACCCAAGCATCAGCATCCATCTACTGGGATAGATAGCCAGACTCCATTTAATAAAACTAAAGCCTTTGACTACTACTGTCCACCCAATGCTTCATTTGGCCCTGTGCATTTCATTGAGTATCCTCCAAATCCTGATCACAAACCCTGGACCTTGGAAGACTTGCAGTGGTACACCCGCCCAAACACCCCCAAGGAATCCTACCAAATTGTCTGTGACGGCAAAGCAATCACCATTTACCCTTTGATTTTCAACAGGAAATACAACAATACTGCTGCCTACCTGGTCCCCATGGAACCACCCCCAACACCCAAACTAACCATCTCAACCCCACCCACTTCTGATGCCACTGGCCAGAGTAGTCAATTCCTGGGAGTGCTTTACCTGCTGCTCACAGGATTGATTGACTCTGCCTTGCCAGCAGCTGGGCCCTGGGCTGTGGCTGGGAAGGCACTTTCCTACCTGGTAAAGTTAGGTCTCATCATCTGGTGGGCCATACCAATACCTGCTTTGACTCCTCCCTCACTTGCTGGAGCTCCACGGTACTCCTGGTATCCTGACACGGGTGATAGCATTTCCCAAGGTTTGAAATCTTCTGTGGCATCAGAAATTGTTGGCTGGTCATTGGCTGGGCTTGGGCAAAGAATCTCAGATTTCCTCTTTGAGGCAGAGGATTTTTCATCATCTGGTGGGCCCTGTTTTTGGGATAATTTGTGTGACACTCTATTAGCAGAAAGCTGACTGGCCATGAGAATACTGCTCACTTGGGTGTCTCTATTGGCTAGGCTAGAGTGGTCCATAAACAGGCATGATGTGCATGTAGTTTATGCCTCATTGGTTGGTTTTGGAGGTTTCTCCAAAGTCAAATTTGCCCTTGGTTTGAGCCCAAAAAACAGGGTAGGTGGCTTACAGGGGGTTGGGGTTCAAATCCTGGGAATGAGATTGTCTTGTGAATTAATAGCAGACAACTGTCACTTGTGACATGATCTCCAAGATATCAGTGTTAAGGACCTCTTATTGTGCCCTGCTAAGTTTTTAAGGTTTTTGGGTCCCCCCTTTCACTTGAAAGTCACCAAAGATACCCCTGTCTTTCTGGTGTTCTTCTATTTAACATTTCCCAACCATTTCCAAATTTACTGCCGCTTCCAAAAATGTTGCTCCTGGTGCTCAAATTTGCAGTGTTTACCTTGGCTCCAGTTCTGTTTATGATCTGGTCCACTTCCCCAGATCTCTAAGAACAGATATTCTCCTTTGCCCACCATGTCAGAGATAACCCTGTCCAGCTCTTGCACCTGCTTGAGGGTCTCCTTGCTAGAGACTAGGTTCTCCTTGCCACTGGGGAGAATTTGGCCAAAAGCCTCACCTGCAACAATATTGACCTGTAATTCTCTGATCCAGATTATATATCTCCCTAAGAAGGGGACACTCTTGGTCTTCCCTTCCCTATGAAGAAGGCCCCACCCACTTCCTGAAATGTGTTGGTGCTCTCAGAGCATGCTCACAAGTGCATCCCCTGGCTACTAGCTGACATGGTGTTGATGGGACCTAACTCCTACTTCCCCTAACTGTCCCCATGTCCTCTCTCTGGACACCCATTTGAGTGAACATACCAGTTCTGCACTGAATGGTATCCTGGTGGGTCTCTTCCCCAGGATGGGAGCCAAACTTAGTTAGTTTAGCCCCCCTCTCACACTTGTAGTGTTGGTTGTCATTTCCGTGGTATGGGGGTTTGCCTGGTCCATCCTCTCAAACACCTTCACCGCTAGATGTTCACAGGTCCCTGATTGTCATATACAGTTTCAGAGGCCCATAAATTGATTTTGGCTGACCAGACTTTTGTTTCTGAGGACAGTTGAGGCCAACTAATATGGAACTTTATGTAGCACAGAAAGTATTTTAGAAGCTGATGTTCTGTCTTGTGAAGAGGTCTGATATGGATTTTATTCTGGAGCCAATATCATTGGTGGCTTCAGACTCGGTCCTGGGAAACCCAGTCTACCAAGAAAGTATAAGAAGGGATGTTGTAGCACCCTGTTCAAAGGAAGCATATTAAAGTATTTTACGACTGAAATATGAGGATTTGAGCCGTTTAAAGCTCAGTATGCTAGAAGGCTTGGATTTTCTACTTGAAGTGTTTGATGGCAACCATATCCACTGGAAGGGATTCTGGTTCAGCCTGCTTGGTTGGAAATTTGGAACTATAAAAAGTATTTTGGGGCTGTTTTTGATAAGTTTGCTATTAAGGGTCGGTATCCAAAGCAATTAATATTGGGTTGCAGAGTAAAGTTGTTTTGCGGGGTTGGAGTTTTTGGTTCAGATTCATTGCCTTGTTTAGAATATGGCGCGAACGACCTTGGCTTTAATAGCTTCTTCGTGGAATAGTCCACTTTAAATATCTAAAAATAGCATGCAGCTTGTCAAATGATAGCAGGGTTGTTTATTAATTATTTACATATCGTTGTGCAAAGCTAAACTGTTGCTTGGATAACCAGCGGCTTAAGAGTTTAATTTTGGGAAGGGGATGCACCAATCAAAATCTCAGGGGTACAAGATTTGAAATAATGCTATCACATATTAAAGGCTAGCTTGATATAAGCAGGGATCGCTTTGACAACCTTGCTTAATCAAGTTCCAGGCTAAATTCTAAAGCTCAACAGGTAACTTGTGCTCGATTACCTAGGCCATGCATAAAAATAATCTCAAACTTGATTTTTATATATTAAATTTTATTGATTATATGATTTGAAAATAAACCTTTATTGAAAGTTACTATATACTAGTTTTATATACCCTTTTATATATAGTCTAGTCTTGTAAAGATTAGCCCTTAAACATTAGCTCGTGTTTTGTCATGTCCATCTGAAATATTTTCGAAATTCCTAACTCGCTTTTCATTCAGTTCGTTGCTTATTCTGAACATGAGCCCTGTCAATCCTATCGTAAGCCGAGTTGTGACTTTTGATTATAAAGGGAAACCCCACAAAGTAACTTTGGATACAAACACTTCATGGGAGACTGTACTTGGCATAATCAAACTAATGTTTAATTTGAAGCCCCCCTTCACGCTTAGCTTCGAAACTAATAGAGGACTTCAGCTAGGAGTTCACAGTACCGGACAGCTGCATACTTTTCTTAAATCGAATTATGACAACCACATCTTAAATATCAACCACAGTAATCTCCCAAAGGAGAAGGTCGCTTTCGCCCACCAAAAAGAATCCAAGGCTCCAAATAACCCCGCCCCATCTAGAGATACAAATAGTAGCGTGGCCAAAGACGTTTTAATTAAGAAAGAATACAATGCTTTTGACTTGATGGAAAGCAACAAAACAACCAACGATATTTCAAGTAGCAGTTCCAGTGCTTCTACTTCCGATTCTGAGGTATCTTTTTCTTCTAAAGACCCGTACACTGCCTTCCACGAAGATGACAGTTCCAGCGGCACTTGTAATGACCAGGCTTTGACCAAAGCTTACGATCCACTCGAGAAAGCACAAGAGCTGCAAACCCTCCTTGGGGAGTTTGTTACCCTTTTCAATAACCACCCATCAACCCTTCTCCCTTCTGAAATCCTTATTGACCAAGTCCTTGAAGGGGTTGACATAAACATGGATGTCTTGGAAAAAAAGTTTTCAAAGGCATGCTATCTCGGCACAAGGCCTTTCTCTATCCAAGCCTGAGTCCTCTGCATCAAACACTTCTCTTATTGAGATTCAATCAAAACAAAGACCAAACCACCAGCTGATGATGAATGAGACTGAATATGCCCCCTTCAATGCTCATGTATTTGGAGAGCCTAATAACATAAATTCCTTGATTTAAGCAACTAGTGTTTCTTAGTCTATGGCTATCAACTTTTGCACTCGCAGCAGATTTTTGGCTTGTTTGCTTGATTGTAGCAGTTTCAATATTGCTTCACCAATAAGCTAAATAGCTTGAATGTTTATACTCTGTGGCCTAATGTATAAATGCTTGCTTGTAAACTATATATATGCTTGGCACACAGGGAAGCTATAATTCCAAGCAGAGAATGCACAAGGCATAATAAATTTTTATGATACTGTAGGCTTTTAAACAAAATTACATTATTTTTACTAACTATCATGTATCCTACATTTCTAATAACTTATTATACTGATGCCATAGGCTAGAGTTGAGAAAGGCAACAGGTCGCTTTAGAAACAAACTCAACCCTTCTGTCATGTTTGGCTCTTGGGGACGACATCCAAGAGGACACAGCAGGAAACCTTTATCACGAAAGGATTGAGGCTCAAAGCTAGCATTGGGTTACCCTTAAGGGCATGTATGTCACAAGTGACAAACTCCTGTCAACTATGATAACCAAAAGGCCTCAACTATGGGAGTCAAACCCTGGCATCTCACGGGCTGCCAGCCCATAGGGCCAGCTGCCCGGCCGCCCGCAGTTTTTGGGGTTTGAATCAGGATCAGATTTGACTTTGGAGAATCTCCTGAAGTTTGATGAGCCAAGTTTGCCTACAATGATGTCTCCCGCGCTAGGGGTTCCTGTTAACCCAACCAATCAACGGGCCAGGTTAGCCACAGACCCCAGAATAACCCAGGCCACATTGGAAGAAGAAACAAAGATACCTTCCATGAGAAGCGGGCCACCCAGAGATGACTCATCCCGTGACCTGGTTAAAGAATTGGAGTGCTCTAGTTGCAAGTCAGCCAATGAATTAACCCCCATGATTGTTGCCACCAAGGACTGGGAGGACCAAGTAGATGGGGAAACCCAGGCCATGAAAATCTTTGAAAGTTTTGCCATGACAGATGGGCATACTTATACCCTGGGCCGCCAGGAAGATGCCCATTGCCATCCTTACAATAAAGTGACATGAACCTTTGGTTCAACCAGATCCTACCATACTTGTTATTAGTTTTATTTCATCTTCAGTCTACTCCTTGCGGCCCTGTTCCCCGTGTTCACATACCCCTAGAAACCGCGGTCCAGCCACCCAAACTTTACTGTCCACCAGGAGCTCCCTTTGGCCCAGTACATTTTACTGAGTACCCACCCAACCCGGCGTATTTAGAGCTTACCCTGGAAGAGATCCTTATCCACAACCCTGAAGCTAGAACCAGAGAGACTGAAACCGTGTACAGAGAAGGCGTCAAAATCACCATACCCCTTCTGCTATACCAAGACAAGTATAATTTCCTGCCCGCATATTTAGTTCCAATGACGCCGCCCCACACCCTGCAGCCCAACTGCCCGCCCGCAAGATTCTGTTGCCACTGATGAATCCACCTCCACCCAAATATTTGGAGTGATGTATATCACCCTCACTGGGTTGATTGATTCCATGGTGCCTACAAGCGGACCTTGGGCAATACTTGGAAAATTGTTATCTTATATTGTAAAGTTAGCCCCAATCCTGTGGTGGGCTCTCCCTTCTGGGCCCACGGGCCGTCCGCCCGCAAGTTCTCAGGAACCCCCCTCAGGTTGGATCCCTGACAATGTACCTTAATTTCCTGGAATACACAAATAGGAGTTCCTTCTAGCAAAAAGGAAGGGAAAAGCTTGAAGAATATTAAACCCAACATAAATGTGGATAAACTTGTCTTTATAAGGAAAAATGATTCTACTTAAATAGTAGACTGGACATGCTGATCATTCACTAGGTAGACAGTGTGGCTGATGATGTCATTCCAAACTGAACTTGTACCAGGATCAGCCAAGTGCAGGTAGAGTAATCTGGAATGGGTGGACATTAATGTCAACCCATTTAAGGAAGGTGAACAAACTCTGAAGTCAAAAGCAAATCCAGCCAAGTCTTTGAAGGTATCAATATTTGAAGGCCATATCAAAATAGCACAAATGGCGCAATTTCTGACACCCACATTCAAGTGGCCATCCCAGACCTACACTGGATGGCATCTTGGTGGGTTTTCCTGTCGGAATGGGAGCTGAGCTTAGTTAGTTTAGCTCCCCTCTCTCACATGGCCTAGAATTAATCAAGATGTAACCACCTACCTGAAAGGATGTGAACCCTGCAGAAGGACCAAACCCCGCAGAAACAAGCCTGAAAGCCTGCTGAGACTACTGGATATACCTACTGTCTCATGAATATCAGTCTCTATGGACCATATTGCAGAAATGCCCCCATAAAACTTCTTCAAAGCAATACTAGTCATTGTGGGAAGATTCACCAAGATGTCCCACTTCATACCAACCACCACCCACTGCACAGCCACAGAAATAGTGCAACACTTCCACAACAAAATCCTCGCCCAGCACAAAACATCCAAAGAGATCAGCACCAAAAGAGGGCCCCAATTCACTTCTGTCATGAATGACATTTCTCCCAAAATAAGTAGTAAACTTCAATTAGAAGAATTGAACTTGGGACCTGATTCTGATGGTTGTGAGGATCTTGTGGACCTGGGGCCATCTGCCCATGTTTTTTGTGGTTATCCAATGAAAGAGCTGGAACAAGTTGTGATTTGAATCTGGATAGTCAGCAAAATTTGCAGGTCCGCCAGGCTTCAGATTTTTAAAGTATGGAGGAACGTCATAGGACAGTGATTCATCTGGGCCAGTCTAGATTGCTAGAAGCACTTAATCAACATACTGTCACTCCTACGTTGACTGATGGGTCATCTGGGGAGGGATTTACTGCTCAGCTTGATAAGTTAAAGTCTCAAGGGAACTCAGATGATTGGTTAGAAAACTGGGCTGCCAGGCCATGTGATCTCCAGGCTACTGATGACCTTAAAGTGATTCCCAGAGCTGCTTAGACCATGAGACCAGGGTTGACCCAGCTTGGGGTTTCTGAGGGTCATTTGGTCCAGGATGACAGGAACATCAGTGAGAATGACAAGGCCATGAGTATATTATTGTTGGGCCATCAGATGAAGGTCATTCCAGCAGAGGAAATGATGGGCCAAATGATCCAGGAAGGGGCCAGAGCTCTCAGGCCAGAAGAAACTGAGCAACTTAGCAATCAGGTGATGAGCTAGATTCTGAACTTAGCATTTGAAATAGTATTTAAAACTCTATGAAGTCTTGACAATTGGTATTTCCATTTTGAAATAAAAAATAAGATTATGGGACCTTGGTTCTACAAATTTATTCCTTATTTTGTCTTGGTTGCTTTCCACTTTACTACTGTTCCAACAGAAAATCTTGGACAAACGGCCTGCATTCCTGAGTAAGCCTCTGAAACCCAATTCACGTTTTATTGTCCTCCTGGAGCTCCCTTTGGCAGCTGCATTTCTCTGACTATCTGCTTAAACCAGAATACCAGGAGTTTACCAAGAAGGAGACCCTCTGCCTGGACCACCTGGTCCAGCAGATAACACCACAAACAGCCTTTCACAAAGATACTCAGTGCAAGCAACCAGGCCCCAATATCCATGTGAAGTACAACTATCTGCCTGCCTACCAGACAGATATGAAAGCACCCCCAACACCCAAGCCTGACTGCCTACAACCCACCCCAGGACTGACTCCTCCCACAGCCAATCAATATGCTGGCATTGCCTACATTACCTTGGCTGGGTTAGTTGACACTATGGTTCCCACCGCTAGACCCTGGGCTTTAGTAGGCCAATCAGCATCTTAACTCATAAAGTTAGCACCCCCTCCTATGGTAGGCTCTACCCTCCTCCCAACAGAGCAAGTTGGCAGCTGAGGCTAACAGGCCTTCCCCTGGGACGCGGTATCCTGACAACTTCTAACTATTGGACCCAGGTGATGAAGGATTTAGGAATCAAGCGCTGTGTATCTACCTCCTATCACCCACAGACTGACGACCAAACCAAACAAGTCAACCAAATACTGGAACAATACCTCAGATTATATGATAACACTGAACAAGACAACTGGGCCAAGATGCTCTTTGTGGCCCATTTTACTTACAACAGCAAAGACCACACTTTAACTGGAATGTCTCTGTTCAAAGCCAACTATGGCTTTGACCCCTCCTGGGACTCCAAGATTGGAGAAAACGCAATCAACTCATCTGGACACACCTGGATTGAGCATATCCATGACACCCAAACTATATGTCAAGCAAACCTGAACCAAGCAGTACAGACATATAAAGCTTTTGCAGATTGGAAGCAAACTCCTGGCTAGCCCCTTCAAGTCAGAAATAAAGTCTATGTCAGGAAGCCAGTCATAGGTGGAGGCATTGGGCGGCTCAGGGTGAGGCGCGGTCAAGCTGGCGGGTAAGGCCCACCATAGAATGGGTGCTAGCTTGATAATGTAAGATACAGATCGGCCGAGTAAGGCCCAGGGTCTGGAGTTGGGGACCACAGAATCCACCAATCCTGTCAAAGTAATGTATAGTACTCCAAACAGTTGGGTAGAGGGGGTCTTGGCTGCAGCGGTAGGTTCCAATGGGCGATCTGGTTGTGGGGTTAAGGGCAGAGTCATGGGGACAAAGTATGCAGGCAGATAATTGTACTTGTCTTTGAACAATAAGGGCAGCACCTCATACTACTTTCCTTCACGTCCTATGTATTTGGTATCTCTAGTTCTTGCCAAGGGATCAGCAATGAGGATGGTTTCCAAGTTGTACTCCAAATAGGCCGGGTTGGGGGGTATTCAGTAAAATGCACAGGTCCAAAGGGGGCTTCCGGGGGACGGTATAATGCCTGGGGCAATTTGGCAGATTGGTCTTGGGAGGGGGCAGCGGCCTGGTAGTCTACTTGACCGGAATTAAGATAGAAGATCACTAAGACTAGATAGGGTAAGATTTGTTCAAACCAAAGGTTCATAAAACTTTATTATCAAAAATGATGATGTGGTCTTCACCATACCGCCAGGGTTTTTATACCATGGGACTTTGCTTCTTTGATTTTTGCAGGGTTCAGGTTTGCAGACAAGGCACTGGCGGGGCATGGATCTTGGCTTAGAGTCTTGAGGGCGGGAGACCCAGGTAGTGCCTGCTCTTGTGAATAGAAGTGGCAATGCTTTGTTCCTCCGCCACTGTTCACTATGTCACCTGAGTAGTTCAACTGCACTACCCTCTCTGGACAGAATGTGGGCATTTGATGGTGGTCATTGGCAGAGTTAAAAATAGGTTTTGTTTTAACCTCCTTAAGGCAAGCTGCAACCTCTGCATGGGTTTGGGTCTTTGGTGGCTCAAGGTTGGCATCAATCTGATGACCATTTGGGAAATTGTCCTTGGGAGACTGGCAGGTCTCAGAGTGACTCGTTAACTCGGGTATGCAATTTAGCAAGTGGGCGGGTTCCTGTCCACTCTGCGTGACTCAAGTAGTCTTTGGAGGATCAGGGTTTGATTCCAGGGCTTCCAGCGTTGGTTCCAAAGCTCCAGTATTGGCTCTTGGCAGGTTGGTAGTAGGTCCTTCCCCAACCTCTGTTAGCCAGGTTACATTTCCTTTGTCAGTATGGGTCTTCATTGGCACCAGTTTGGCAGCAGACTGGCAACTATTCAGGGAATCCCCTGTAGTAGGCCGGCGGGTTGTGGGGTAATTTACCAATTCAAGCCTGTGACCCAACAGATTGGCAGGTCTTGGACTGTTCTGGAGGGTTCAATCCGCCTTCTGGGAGCTGGGGCTCAACTCTTGGGTTTTTAATACAAGTATTGAAATTTCATTCATGACAGTCTACCTGAAATCCTGAAATATAACCCTGCATTTGCTTTTCAGGAAGCTAGCCCACAGAAAAAGCGGCCCACACAATAACATCAAGCTGATGGGAGTAGTTGCCTTCAAGTTAGAACTACCTCCTAACTAGAAAATCTCTGATGTATTCCATTGCTTCCTATTTTTCAAGAAATATTGCACTTTGCTCCTTCACCAGAGACTCAAAACAGCACCACCACTGCATTCAAACATGCCGCTCTGAAGAGTATAAAGGAGAGTTTATGCAAGGCAACCAAACTGTCAGGAACCACTTCCCTGACAACCATTATCCAATAGATAAAGATCTATTCCAACTTTAAAATTTGGATGATCTAGGTTACTGCTGTTCAATTAATTTCCTATTAATTTTCCTCAATCCCTACACCAATGCAGATGCAAGTACAATCTTCCAGAAATCCAGAATCATAATGGATCTAAAAATAACCTGTGCCATGATTCTTGCCACTACATGAGAAACATTACATCTGGTTTCAAACTCATTAATTATGTACCCCCAATTCCACCCTCCTTAGTATAAGAACTCCCATCCAAATCTCAAGTTAATTGTTTGATTAACATTTATTTTTAAAATAAAGAAATCTTGCCCTATTCTTCACTTGAGCTTTTAATAGTACCTCCTTAGAGCATATGATTAAAATCCCCCATTTGTGGTCCTTAGTACCTATCTGGCTCTCCTTTGTACCTGTATTGTATACTGTCTCAGGGGGCAGCTACCTTGTGCTATCCTGGTCCTTTCCCAACCCCTATCCTACATCTTGAAGAGCTATCTCCTGCTGTAGAGAGTAATGGACCCTTGTTTGATGCCCCAACTGTATTCTTATATATAAAGAGGGTCCCTTATACAAACCCACTACCAAAATCTCCAGTACTACAAAAAGTGGAAAGGCTACTCTATAGATGAAAGCCCTTGAAAACCCCTAAGCAATCTAACCAACGCCAAGCAAGCCATCCAATGATACCTAGGCAAGAAGAACCTGGAGGGAGGATCTGTGGAAGAAGAAGGGGAGGGGTCAGGGATAGCATTTCCCATTCTCAAAACCCAAGGTCTGGGACAGGTTTTGAACTCTGGTCAAGACCAACTGCAGAAACCAAACCTGGAGACCAGAGGGTGCCTGCCTACATATTTTAGGATTGAATCCTCCTTGATTAAAACTGTAGATTTCATTGAAGAGGAAGATTCTAGCACAAAATTAACAATGAAGGCAATTAAGCTCTCATCATTGGCTTGATGATTCTGAGTTATACCCTTGTAGCCAATCATAATCTTTCCTCCAAGAATGCAACTCTGAAACAGAAGGGTTTTACCACCCTTCTGTAAGATTCAGACAATGAACGCTCTCCCTGTGAAATTTTGCTACCTTCAAACCCAGGTGTCCTGCCTGTCCAAATTTATATTTACCAATTATCTAAATTCCAACCATTAGAGTTAAAATCTGGTAGTCAGATACTATATGAACCCCTAGATCTTGCGCCAGAATTTATTGCCGTTTTAAAATAAAGATTATGTGATATTGGGTCCTCAATTATTTGTGTATGTTATATTAGTAATATTATAATACAATAATGATCATTCTGGTCTGCCTGCCCTACCACCCACAGGTTTTTGTTCTCCTAGTGCCCCCTATGGTCCTGTGCACTTCACTGAATATCTCTTGAAATCAGAGTAATAAGGATATATCTCAGAAAGCATACTAGCAAGCAACTGCTTGGCTTACACTAATTATTTGACCAGATATAATAGAAGGAAACCTTGGTTCATCTGAACCCCAACTATTTAAAAATAAATACAGCTTTCCCCCTGCTAAGATGTAATGGGGGAAAGGCCAGTTCTTACAATCTTGTGGGTTCAAAGACAGAGGTATTGCCTTCCTGACATTGGCAGGTTCAAAGCAGGAAACCAGGAGCAAAATCCAAGATTTAAATAAACTTCAAAAAATAGTCAAAGTCAAAGATTTGGTAAAATACTTGTGTCTTTATTTGATAAAATTGAAGAGTTTAAATACTCTTAATATACATGCAAATATTGAAATTTAGAGGGTTTAGAGGGATAGTTTGAGATTGAGTGGTTACTTGCAAAAGATGAACTTCAAACTAGAGGTTCTAACTGAAGTTCAGGTAATTGTCAGTTATACCACACTGCCTACCAACTAGACATGGAGTCCCCTCTCACCCCCAAACCAATGCCTGTGTCCAACTCTGAACTTCACATGGATAACACCAACAAGCTATTTTTAGTAATTTATATCACCCACTTAATAGTGATATACATCATAGTTCTGGTTGCTGGCATGTGGTACTGTATAGGAAAAACTTTGTTGTGCCTGTTCAAGTTAGCACTAATCTTATGGTGATCTCTTCTCACCTGGCCTGCCTGATCCCTGATTCTGACGGGCCAGCTACCCAAGGTTGCTTCCCTGATAGTGTAGTGAGCAATAACTTTTTTGAGGGCTTAATCTATATCTTGTTAATTGTGTTTCTGGTTAATTTGGCACAACTGGAGGTCTTCTGAGGTGTTCAAAAGTTCTATATAAAGAAGAAACTGATCAAAAGAGCTAAATAACAGTGGCAAATCAGAATGTTTCTAAGAGTATCTTCTTTTGTTTTTAATAGAGATTATCTTGATCTATATTCTAGTTTTTTGTAAAAGAGAACTTTCTTAGTAACAATGAGCTTGAAACTGATAAGGAGTACCTTTTGGGGAAGCTTCAAATATGGAATTAGGAAAGAAGAAAAGTATATTTTATTAGATAATACTTTAGACTTATATAGACTTGGCTGTGGCAGAAGTTTAGTTGGATTGAACCTAGGGGTCGGTCATGTGCAGGATGGGTTCAAGCCACTGGATACTTGGATAGTCATGTAATATTGCTTGGTTGCCATTCCTGGTAAGTCAAATGGTATATTGGAAGGGCACCAAATTGGGCAATGACTGGATGTTGAGTAGGTTGGTGGTAGCCAGAATACTTGTACATCCAGATCCTTGACACACACACCCCTTAAGGGGTTACTCTGGTACATCAGGAGGGGGCTTTGTCTTAACGGCTGCTGCCTGATGTTCCTGGAGTTGTTGGCTAGTTGGTACCAGTCTGGTTGAGTGTTCTCCTTTGCTAAGGCGGAGACAGGTTCTGTGGTACTTCTTGACAACGGGGGTTTTGGCACCTTGGAATTTCACTAGATAGGTGTTTTGGTCTTGTCTGTACTTGATGATTCTTCCTGATCCTCTGTGTACTGAGTCTAGTTTCTTTATGTTGCCAGCTAGGACCCAGACAGGAGAGTCAATGGGAAGTGGTTCCTCTGTGGAGGTTAACTTATATGTTTGAGCCTTTTTATTTCTGCTATTTTAGCTTTGAGGCATATGTGTTATAGATTTGGTACTTGTTCTACTGTGGGGGGTTTCCCTTGGGGAGATCTTTATGTATGGCTTCTTGTTACAGGTAATTATTTCTGGTTTGTATCTGTATGTTAGTTCAAACAGTGAGTAGCCTGTCCCTTGATTGGTGTGTACCCAGGATACTAGTAATACATGTTTCACGTATAGTAGCCATGTGTCTTTGGCTTTGCCATCCATTATTTTCTCTAGGGTCCTGATAAGGCTGTCATTTAGGTGTTCAACTCTGCTGTTGGCCTGTGGCCTGTAGGGCAAGGTTGTGGAATGTTAATGTTTTTAGATTTTAAATTGTTGTTTACTATGTGACCTGATAACTTGGTTGCTTCATCAGTTATGATGTAGTCTGGGATGCCATAGTTGGCTATGGTTGCTTTGTTAATGAATTGGGTTATGGTTTCTGCTTTGTGATCCTTTGTTGCCCAGCAGATAAGCCAGTATGTGGCAAAGTTGATGGCTACAATTAGAAAACATTGGTTTGTCTTTGTTTCTGGGAAGGGGCCCACTACGTCTAGTCCCCAAACCTTGAATGGTTCAGGGTCAGGTACTGGATTGACTGTTGGCTGGGGGGCTTTGTGCTGGTGTATTTCTTGCACACTGTGCACTTTTTCAGAACATCAATTATATCTTGTTTGAGATTGGGCCACCATACTATCTCTTTTAGCGTGATGTATAGGTTGTTAGCCTTTGTATGTCCTAGTAGGTGGTGATGTCTTAATATGGTGTCAACTCTTTGTGCAAGTGGGATGTACGGGACATGTTTGTCATTAATGATTTGGTATACCATGCCATTTGATACATAGAAATATTTTTTTGTTTCTTACTAATTTATTGTGGGTTAGCTGATGTGTTGAGGGGTCTTTCCCTTTGGTTTTATACAAAGTATTATATAGGTTTGGCCATTCAGGGTCCAGGTGGTCAGGATGATCCTCTCTTGGCTGACATAGCCTAGAGAGAGCATCAGCTGTGACCAGCTCCGCCCCCTTTTTGTATTAGATGCTCAAACTGAGCTGCTCCAGCAAGGACATCCATTTGGCTTGTTGCTGTGCGAGTGTGTTATGAGTTTTGAAGTAGATTAAGGATTTATGGTCAGTTAGTACTTAAACGTTTAAATGTCCTTCTAGATAACATCTCCATTTCTTGCATGTGTTGTATATTGCTAGCAATTCCTTATTATGTATTGGGTATCTCTTCTCAGTGTTGGTCAGTTTTCTGCTTTCATAACATACTGGCAGGAAGTCTTGCTGCCCTGGCTGGCAGATGCTCAGGACTGCGCCAGTGACAGTGTCACTGGCATCTGACTCAAGCTCATAGCACCCGTTATTATTAGGGTATTGCAAGATTGGTGCTTCAATCAAAGCTTGTTTTAATAATTGGAAATTCTTGTCACATTCTGGTGTCCAGATGAATTTCTTTTTGGCATTACCCTTGGTTAAGTCATTGATTGGTGTGTTTAGTTTCCTGCAGTCTTTGATGTATTTCCTTAGGTAAGCTACCATACCAAGAAAGCATATAACTTGTTTAATGGAGGTGGGGTGTTGCATGTTATTTATGGCTTTTATTTTATCTGGATCTGCTTTGATGCCACTGTCAGAGACAATGTGGCCCAAGAACAAGAGTTCCTTTTCCATAAATTGGCACTTACTTTGTTTTGCATAGAGTTTGTGCTTTGCAAGTTGATTGAGTGTCTTGCGGACATGTGTGAGGTGTTCCTCTTTTGTTTTTGAGAATATTATGATATTTTCAAGGTAGAATAATGTATTTGAGAGGTCATTTAGCGCTTGGTTCATCATGGTGACAAACATTGCAGGAGTGTTGGTCATCCCAAAGTTCATTACTCTGCATTTGAAGGATCCAAATTGTGTACAGAACGCAGTTTTTGGTATGTCCTTTTCCTTTACTTCAACCTGGTTGTAACCTGAGGTAAGGTCAATTTTGGAGAAAAATTTGGCTCCTGAAAGTCTTGCAAACAGATCCTCTATGAATGGTAAGAGATATTTATTTTTTACTGTGCTTGCATTTAGTGCTCTTTAGTTGGTTACTAGACGGAGGGTGCCTTCCTTTTTCTTTACAAAGAACACTGCTGCCCCCACAGGAATTCAGACGGGCAAACAAATCCTTTTGCTAGATTGTCCTCAATATGGGTTTTGAGGGTTTGGGTCTCCATGGGAGAGATTCTGTAGAGGGGTGCATCTTTAGGCATTGCTTTCCATAGGTTGATACCATGTTTGACCTCTTGTTTGGGTGGTAACTCTGTGAGTTCTTCCTTGAATACATGGGTGTATTCATTTAGAAGTGCCGCAAGTTCTGGGCATTGGATTTTGGTTGTTTGTATATTATTGAATTTGGTGTATCTCATTATGTGGAGGGTACTATCTTTGGTTAGACATTCAGAATTATCTTGGTTTATGACCTGGACAAATACTGTGTCTCTTAGAATGAGGTCATTGGGTTCTTTGGGGATATTAAAATTGACTCTGTTGTGTTTGATAGTCATGATTTTTATTTTCCAATATACGCTGGGGTTCACTCAGGTGAACCAGTCCATGCCTGCTACAATAACGTAATTTATGTTGTTCATGGCAAGTCCTTTGATGGAAGTTTGAATGACCTGGAGGTCAATTCTGAAGGGAGTTGTTTTGCCTTTGAGTAAAGCCTTTGATTTGTCTGCCATTCTGATGTATTTGAAGTTGGATTTGACAACTGGTATTTTTTACTTGGTTACAAATGGTTTGCTTGCCATAGTGTGTTGTGCACCAGAGTCAAATAGGATTTTATGTGTATGTGATTTGTAAGTGCATGGGTAGACAAGAAGTTGTGAGCAATCTTTAATTTTTAAGTTCATAAAAATGGAGGATTGCGGGACACGTAGGATGCAAGCAGCAAAGTTTATGCCTTGGTACAGTTTCTTGTTGTGTTAGGGGGAGACAGGGGCACTTAAGCCTGTTCCCCTTCTTCTTTTTCCTGTTCCTCTGTTTTGAGACCTTCAAGGTCAGAGAATGTGGGGTCAGATTCATAGCAGATTGCTGTTTCAGCATTGTTTACTTTGGCAGTGTTCTCTTTCTTGAGACAGGAGCAGTTTGCGCTTTGGCTGTGATTGCCATTGTTGCAATTGGAGTTGCTGTTGCTATGATTAGTGTTTTGGCATTTGTTGTCATTGGAATTTTCTCTGTCATTTCCATTTGAGGATTGATTGTCATTGTGTGCAGCATATTCCATGTTTGCGCGTTTTTCTGCACGCTTGGCTTCTGAAATGAGCGCAGGCATGGAGGTATTAGCCTCTGGGCAATGAGGGCAGCAACAGAGGGTTTCATTCTGTTGATGAATGAGGCTCTGGTATGTACGTTGTCAGTTTGAGCTGGGTTTTGGATTTTGTGGTGTATTTCCTCAAACTTGTTGGTGTAGGCTGTGATAGTGGTCTTCTGAGGAAGATTGCTGAGCTGGATTGTGATGTCTTGGAGGGATTCAGTGATGCAGAAATTATGTGTGATGTCTGCTTTGAACTATTCCCAGTTGTCAAGCTGGTTGTCAGTTTGTGAGCCAACCCAAGTGGCAAACCAGTTAGCTGCAGCCTTGAAAGGCGCTTGCTGGCTTCCTGGACCCATTTTTTGTGTGGGATGCAGCTGACGCAGAGTTTAGCGGCTGAGTGGTCTAGCCAGTTGATGACATTTTCTTTATTTTTACCAAAGAACTTGTCAATACCAATGTACTTGGTGTTGGTAATTTTGCCTTAGATAGGCAGTTGTGCATTTTTTTGTAGTTGGAGAGAGAAACTGTATTGAATTATCTTGGTACATGCTTTGGGCATGACCAATCCTTCAAATATGGTGCATCCACTAGGTATATCTTTTTTGATGTTGTGGGCGCAGAAGTACGTCTTCCAGGTCTTCTGGGATATGGCCTGGTTGAGTACGTGAGCAAAGGTGGGCTGGTTTTGGTCAGTCATTTTCTCTTTCATGGGCGTGGTTGAAAACTCATAGCTGCTACCAGTGATAAGGAGCGCCTTTTGGGGAAGATTCAAATATGGAATTAGGAATTAATAGAAGTATATTTTATTGGATAATACTTTAGACTTATATAGACTTGGCTGTGGCAGAGGTTTAGTTGGATTGAACCTAGGGGTTGGTCATGTGCAGGATGGCTTCAAGCCAATGGATACTTGGACATCCATGTGATATTTCTTGGTTGCCATTCCTGGTATGTCAAACAGTATATTGGAAGGGCACCAAATTGGGTGATGACTGGATGTTGAGTAGGTTGGTGGTAGCCAGAATACTTGGACATCCAGATCTTTGACAAAACTGACCAGGAGGATCATAAAAGACATATTTTTATTATGTTCACTCATAGAAAACTCCTGGTTGAGAAATGAATAAAGTAGTACAAATAACTTTTAGATTGTAAACATTATTTTAGGTTTATCATGCAAACAACTCCCTGAATGATAGAGCTGCTTTAGTAAATAAAATTGCTGTTAAATATGCTTTTTTCTAATTATCAATTACCAATAATGATTGGAGGTATAGTGAGTCCTTTTTTAATTTGTCAGGTCATTTACTTTTATACTTTCATAGAACTATTATACATTCAGGATGTCACTGCAACTCAGTTGGTGTCTGGCTTTGACCTAGGACACCTCTCAATGTCCTCCCAGGAGCAGGAGCACCATGCTATAGGTACAAATATTCATTATTTTAAAAAAATGATCCAGTAATTGTAAGGAATTACATTTCTTCTACACAAAATAATTTTTAATTGGGTCTGGCACAAAAGATTTAGAAGACAATCTCTTCATAAATACAGAACCTGAAATTTTAGCCTTGGAAACAGTTAAAAACAAGCTGTCAAATCTTCTTTCAAAATTTAAAATGAATGCTCTTTACTTATATGCTCAAAACCAAAAATTGAATGCAGAAACAGTTTTAAAAACCCTTCAAACTTAATAAATACTATTATAAAATCAATAATCTTGGGTTTGGACAACAACAAGGATGATCATAAGGGCTCTAATATAAAATCTAAAATAAGCAAAAACACCCCAGTGTGTAGAACCACCAATCAAAGTCCCCAAACATCTTCTAATGCCTCCACTGTAACTTCTGCTGCCCTAAACTACCAACCAGAAGTCAAAGATCACCCAAGCCAAGGAAATAACTCTCAGCTCAATAAGAAATCCTTCCAAACACATAAACACCAGTCCAAATGCACCCTGCAAGCACCAGCAAAACTTACTGCTTCCTGCCTTGCAGGCTGCAGCTTGCTGTAGTCCTGCAAGACAATACTTCACAACCAATTCTTGCAGTAGCCTCTGGTAACCACTCTGACTATCCCCAAATTTCACTCAGTATTAAAACTGATCTCCCCCTCCTGAGCAATTTTCTCCAACAATTTTTATTCCTATCTTAGTCAATAAATCTATATTTTTAAACTCCTAAAACTTTGATTAGTATATAAATAAGGCTCTCTGTGTCAGGATTGACAATTCATTACCCCAGGAAACCCAGGCCCAAGGGTAGGATTCAAACCCTGAACCTACGTTCCTGCGGGCCGCTGGACCCATGGACCAAGGGCCTGTCTGTCTGCATTTTTTTGGGATTGAGCCCCTGCAAGCTGAGGCTCCCAATAAGTCCCAAAGCCAGAATACCTGCGCCAGCTCAACCATGGTGGAGCCCAAAGGAGTCTCTCAAATTGCCTAATGGAAGCAGAGATAGTGCCTCTGTGAATTTCATGAGTTTGAAGTCCTCTCAAGTAACCAATCAACTCTACTTCCAAAGATAAAACCGGGCTTTGGGCCCAACCCTGTGACCACAGCAAAGAATCAAGAAAATTGAGTGACCAAATTAGACATTCTGACCAATGAGAGAACACCCAGCCAAGGTGCCATTTTGCTGCTCCCACACCCGGGCCCTCTGGCTGCCCACCTGCACTTTTCCCAATATTTTGATAAAGCCCTGATGGAAAATACTAAGTTTGGAGGCAGAATGCTATATATGCCTATAGATTCTGCGCTCAAACCTTATCACCATTTTTAATTAAAGGTTATGTTACTTTGGCTCTTACAGCTATTGCCATATTTTGTATTTGCCGTCTATCAATTCAGTTCAAGATCTCCTGGCCCTCCTGACCCACTGCCTACAGTTTTCTGTCCATCTGGTGCACCCTTTGGGCTCATTCACTTCACTGATTATCCCTTAAAGCCCAAATATAAGGATTATACACCAGAGAAAATCCTTGAACTTGACCCGCTAGCCTGCATCTAATCTGCTATTAGATACAACCACCAAGGCCCATGGATATTCTTCACCCCAAAACTATTTAGAGGAAAATTCAATTATCTCCCGGCCTACAATATCTATATGGAACCGCCCATAACACCCAAACCAATGCCAGCCTCTTCACCTGACCTTCCAACTGATCATACCAGCAAGCTTTTTGGAATATTGTACATCACCCTCACAGGGGTGGTGGACACCATTGTACCGGCCGCTGGCCTGTGGTCTTGGGTGGGGCAGTCTGCTTCCTACCTTCTAAAGTTAGCTCCTCTCTTGTGGTAGGCCCTGCCCGCAAAACCCCCATCCCAAGTTACTCCCGGAAACGGCAGGCCAGCTGCCCAAGACTGGGTCCCTGACACTCTGTCAACAACATAAAGCTCATCCTTATTGTTTGGGCTTTTTGTGTGTTAATTAGAAATGGAAAAGCTAATGTGAACTTTGAAAACCTGAACCTACTCCCACAGATAAACCAGAAGACTACATTTGGTATTGTTTTGGTCCACATTGTTGCCATATTCCTTATGTAGAAACAGCTCAGTTCCCTCCTATTATCTATCCCAAGGTCCCTTGGCTGGTCTTGGGGCACACTATTGTCTACTATCTTTTAAATCACTTCACCCTTTTTTTGGGGAGATTCTGCTTATTTGGACATCTTTTACACATGTTAATGATAGGGATTCCAGCAGGGTCCACATTAGTTAAGTTTAGCCTGGGGGCCTTTCTCCATTCAATTGGAGAAAGGCTCCCCAATGTCAGGGACCCACTTGACAGGGAACAAGTTCCCTAATTGGTGGGCCAAGGCCCCTAAGTTAAGCCCTGCTATTACCGAGTCAATGGGAACCGTGATCATGGTGAGATGTCCAAGGTGACCCAAGTAGGTGAATCTTCCAAAGATAGAGCTGAAACAACCAAGCATATAGTATCCTACCACATATGTTAAAAGGTAGAAGGAGGTATAAGGTCTAATCAGAGAAGGTTCAGCAGGAGGAGGAGTGGACAAGCAACCATACTGGAATTTACTTCCCCAGTGACTGGAGGGGTACTTGAACCATCCATGTGCTAGGGATTCCTTTTGATGCGCATCATCTGGAGAGGAGTTGTACCAGTCAGAAGTGGGTGTTGGGTTCTTCAAGGCTAACACCACAGACAAGAAGGAAGCTAGAAACCAGAATAGGAATAGAATTCCTTTCATGGCTTCAAAAATAAGATATCAGAAGGTAATGGATTGGCAAATATAGAGTAAAGTCTTTATTGTTGGAACAACTAAGTTGAATAAAGTTTGCACACTTAAATAGTCTTCAAAATGGAGGCTGAGAATTTTAAGTGGATATTTGAGAGGGGATCAGAGGGATTTGCCAATGATTTCATACTTATCATGTTAAAAAATAATACCTGGGCAATATGTGCATTGATGGAGGACTGGAGATGGAATATAACCTTATAGTTAAATGAGAGGGAACCAAAACAAGCCACAAGATCATGGTAATTTAAGCGGGTCTTTTCTTGAATGTCAAGAGAAGAAAAGTGTGGAGCCTCAGTTTCATGGTCTAATAGTTGATCAGTGAGCGGCAAGGCGCTACCCAGCAGCCAATCAAACGCTGAGCAATAAGTGACTTTTCACTTAAATTAATAACCTTTTCAAATTTGAATTGAAGAGCAAAAGCAAAAAATCGAATCAATTGAACTGATATAAATAGGTAAAGTAAGTTGAATAGCTGAATCTATACTAACAATAGATGTTTGATGCAGGTTCTGGGTTCAAATCCCGGTTAACTCACAGACAGGTAACAAACTGGTGTCACATAATTGATGGTTGTGTTTCTGTATGTTTGGTTTGCTTCCCATATTAATAAAATTAATGGAGTCAGGAAAAGAATCCCTGAAAGTAATAAAGTAAGGCAGACCTCTGATTTTTCTTTAAAAGTCAAAACATTCATTTTTATAAACAAAGCTTTATTTATGTTTTTGATGTTCTGTTTTTTGTGCATTTTAATTGATTGCTAGCAAAACAAGATATTAAGAAATAATATTTGTATATGTTAGAACCAAAATAATATTACACAATCACCTCATTATCATCAGTTTTAGCAATAGCATAAAAATCAACAATGATGTCAAAACTGCAGGCTCAACCTGCCAGCAAGGTTCCGACCAAGCAGGTTTGTGACCCGCAATCCAATTACCCGGTCACTCAAAGCCAGACCCAGAAGTCAACTCAAATTACCAAATCAATCAACATGAACAAATGATTATTCCTCACGGTGGATACCTCAATTTGGCGCTTGACTCATTAGCAGGATCAAGCCACCCCCTCTTCCATCCAGCCGTGTGATCACCAATCATGTTCCTACTATCCATTGATTCACAATAGCTATATAATCACTATCTCACAATAAAGATTATTATCTATCCTCTAAATATTTTTCCCCTTGTAACTCTGCTAAAACAGCACAGTTACGACATTGGTAGCACAGGTAGGTTCTCCATCCTACCTTATCTTGAAAAATTCCGCCTGTTGCCCGCACACGCCGCGGCCAACAAATCCTCAACAGAATTATGTCTGGCCTCCTGCCCAACTGGACGCCGTACACTCCTGGTACCAAGATACCTGATGGTTTTGTTCTCTACCAGAACACAGTGATCCCGCTACCCGCCTTCAACGCCCTGTCTGCCCTAGGGTTCTTTCAGGCACCCTCATCAATGCCACAACCAGCAGACAAGACCACCATGCCTGCCTATGTTGCACAAAGACTTTGCAGCGCCGCCTTGGAACCCTTTGTGGGGGCCAACAATGACAATGCTGCCACATGGATTCAGTCCGCCCAAAGCAAGTTGGCTCAGATGAAGTTCCCACAGCAGTTTTGGATTGTGGAGATTTCCATTTGTCTGACCCATGACGCTGGCACCTGGTGCAACAAGTGGCACAAATAGCACACTGACAAGAACTGGGACACCTTTAAACAGGACTTCTTGGTGAGATTTGTGCTTAAGGATACGGCACTCATGATCATACGCCAAGTAAAGAGCCTAACCCAGACAGGCACTGTTAAAGAACTCACCCGCGCCTACGAGGAACTCCGTCTCTGCGCCCCATCCAACATGGCCTTTGACACCCCAGCAACACACCTCATGTACTACAACGCTCTCAAGTTGCACGTGATGAGACATGTGAACCTGGACCAGGCTACCAACCTACAAAGCCTGTACTGTGAAGCAGAGAAAGCAGAACAAACCTCCAACGCTCTGCACAAGGCACAGACTGGGAAACAAGAGAGACCCAAGGACTCACATTCAAGTGGGCGCTCCTTGCAACCACCTCCTAAAGGTAATGGTAACAACAACAACCACAAACCCACAGGATCAAATGGGAATGGAAATAACAGCCAATCAAATTGTACCCATTTCCGTGTCACCGCCACCCAAGGCAACCAAGATGAGGAAAAAGCCCAGGGAGAGCACTAAGCAAGCCAAGCTCTTCCCATGCAACTCCTGACTTGCCCAATAATTAATACCAACCCAAGGATGTGGACCAATGCCCAATGATCCAAGTGCCCTCATAGACCTGGTACTATACACCATTGCCAGACATCCCAATAAATTGATGTCTTACCTTTTCCGCTTTTGCAGTTACACAGGCTCAGCACTCTTGGACTCAGGCGCAGATTGAACCTTAGTCAACAGCAGCTTTGTGGATAAATTCAAGCTGGCCACTAATCTTTTGCAGATTAAAAACGTGGTTCTGGCTGATGAACATCACATTGCTGTGACAAAAGAAACTGCTCCCTTCTCTGTCATGCTCGAGAACCTCCACTCCACCATACAAGGTCCCGTCATTGACTTCCCTAAGTTTGACATTGTACTGGGACTAGACTGGTTGCAAAAAAACAACCCTCAAGTAGACTGGGCAACCTCAGTGCTGACCATCAAGCGCAAAGGTGTCAACCACCAAATCTACCCAGACTCTGTAGATCAACTCCTACAAGACCATGTCTTTGTGCGCATCACAGAGACTTTGGATGAGAAGGAAAACCTGAAAGCTATTGACTGGGACTCCTGCCAGTATGAAATCATACACTTCAAGGACCACCAGGACACCTTCACGCTGCAAGATTGCAGCATTGTGGCCTGTCACCCAGAAATATTTAAGGAAGCGTTGCCTGGGCTACCCCGTGAGAAACACATCCAACACGCTATCCAACTCAAGGGGGCTGTACCCAAGGCACGCCCCATTTACAGGCTGACCCCAAACAAGGATGACGCCCTATGCGCCTATCTCAAGGAAGCACTGGAAAAAGGACTTATCTGCCACTCACAGTCTCATTTTGGGGCTGCTGTATTCTTTGTGGCTAAAAAAGACGGTGCCTTACGCCTGGTCACAGACTACCGCGCCTTGAACAAAGTCACCATCAAGAATTTTTACCCCTTACCACTAATTGAAAATCTCTTTGAAACCTTGGGAGGAGCCTCTGTCTTCTCCAAGATTGACCTAACTGCAGGTTACAATCAGATTTGTATCAAGGAGGAAGACATCCCCAAGACAGCCTTCCACACCAAGTATGGTTCCTACAAATGTGTGGTACTCAACTTTGGCATTACCAATGCCCTGTCCACCTTTGTAACCTTCATGAACAAAGTGTTTGTGCCACACATAGGCAAACACGCACTAGTGTACCTGGACAATATTATTGTCTACAGTCCCTTGGTGGAACAGCACCACAAAGACCTGGAGAAAGTCTTTGCAACCCTGGCACAACAAAAACTGTTGGCCAAGCCCTCCAAATGTCAGTTCTTCTGAGAGCAACTACCCTTCTTGGGACATATAGTCTCAAAAGATGGCATCAAACCCAACAGTCAGAAGATACAAGCTATCTGCAAAATGCCACCTCCCAAGGACAAGTCAGAACTACGCACCTTCTTGGGAATGGTGGCCTATGTACAACATTTCATACCTGACTGCGGCGTCTTGACTGCCCCCTTGTCTTCCATAACAGGCGCCAAGTCCAAGTTTGTATGGACCCCCCAACGTGACCTCTGTTTCAGACGTCTCAAGGAAAAGCTCACAACAGCACCCATCTTACAATACCCCAAACAAGACGGAGAATATCAGATGGAAACCAACGCTTCAGATGCATTCATTGGGGTAGTACTGCAAATTAAGAATAGTGACAGTGACTTCCTGCCCGTAGCCTACAAGTTGCGCAAGCTGACAGATGGCAAGTGTTGATACCCTATCCACAACAAAGAACTACTGGCCATTGTACACTGCCTAGTCAAATGGCGCTGTTACCTGGAACAGCAGGAATAATTCACAGCACTAACTGATCATAAGTTGCTCATCTATTTCAAGACAGGCAAACTTGTCACGCCGCCAAGCAAGGTGGATGGAAATCCTAGAAAGATTTAACATGCTCATCCAATATAAGCCCGGGGCCAAAATTGCCATGGCAGACACCCTGTCCCGCCTGCATGTCTGCGCTTCTAGGGGAGAGAATGGGCTCAACCCAGACTGGCCTCTCCTAGTGCTATGTACAAAAGACAAAGGGTTCCCCGCAGGCACAACCAATATCACCAAAGAAACAGTCATCAAGAATGAACATCTCTTTGCTGACGTATACGGGACTCTCCACAGAAAGATGTCAGATGGCACAACCATTCCCTACATTACCACACATCAATGAGTTGATACCATTCTTTGCTACCACAGATATCTTGGACATACTAAGAGCCAAAATCTATATGAATTCCTAAAACATAAAGCCTGGTGGCCAACCTTATACCGCAATGTCCAAGAAGTGCTAGAACAGTGTGAGGTCTGCAAAAAGTTTGCCAGAAGCAAAACCCCGCCTAAATCTGTACTCCCCATTCAAACCCAACTACTGTTCAAGGTATGGGCTCTGGACATTGTGGGCCCCATGCCAGGAAAGCACAACAACAAAAAATACATCATCACAGCCATCAATTTTGCGACAAGGTGGCCAGTAGCCCAAGCGGTGAAATCACACACCAGTAACAATGTCCAATGATTCATTGGCAAAGAAATAATCAGCAGGTTTGGAAAGCCAGAACTCCTGATAACCAATGGGGGCAAAGAATTGACCTCCAAAAACACCAATGTGTACCTTGCCAAAAATAGGGTTAAACACACCGTCACAACACCATACCATCCACAGGCCAATGGACGTGTAGAGCGGCTTAATGGTAGCCTTGTGCAAGCCCTAGCCAAACTCACTGCCGGGAGACCTGAAGACTGGTATAAGCAGCTACCAACTGCATTACTTGTGTGCCAAGCCCAAGTGAATAGATCCACAGGGAAAAGCCCGTTTGAACTGGTATACAGCACATAGCCTAATATCATTCAAGCATTGACAGGACCCAAACTGGAAATTCCAAGTCAAGTCCCCCCTTGCTCTGACCCTCAAGTAATAGAGGCCAACAGCAAACAAGCAGCCAAAGAAAAGGAACACTTACAAAAAACCTTTGTACCCATCCGCCAGAGACATGAAGTTGGGGACAAAGTCTGGGTCATGAATGTTGACAAAAGCAAGTTACAACCCAAAAAAGTAGGGCCAGCAATAATCCTAAAGGTAAACAGAAATAACACTTACCTTGTGCAAGGGCTTGGGAAACACAAGCAAGACAAGATGTTATACCACGACTGCCTACAACCTTGCAAAGCAAGACAGAAACAACGGGAAACTGCCCTGCCTGCCACTGAACAACAACTAGTCTAATATGGCGCCCAGGATCCTGATGACCTCCCCAACAACCTGCCTCCTGAGGAGGCTGACTTTCAGCCGGAGGGGGGAGGTGTTGAACCCGCAGGCTTGACCCGCCAGCAAGGTTCCAACCAAGCGGGTTTGTGACCTGCAATCCAATTACCCAGTCACTCAAAGCCAGACCCGGAAGTCAACTCAAATTAGCAAATCTATCAACTTGAAAAGACAATGATCCTTCACAGTGGATATCTCAATTTGGCGCTTGACTCATTAGCAGGATCAAGCCACCCCCTCTTTCATCCAGCTGTGTGATCACCAATCATGTTCCTGCTATCCATTGATTCACAATAGCTATATAATCACTATCTCACAATAAAGATTATTATCTATCCTCTAAATATTTTCCCCTTGTAACTCTGCTAAAACAGCACAGTTACAACAATGAATTTATTAAGTGCTTTTCTGTTTCATAATATAATAAATTATTTCTTTATATAAAACAACCTTTACTTTTTGAGCTGAGTTCTCTATAATCTAATAAATGATTTTTCTCATGGCTTTTTTTAAAATAGAGCCATACTACTGTCTTCTTCATTATAATTTACTCATTAACTTTAAAGACAAAATTTTCTGTTATAATATCTCAAAAAACTATATTTATCAAACATTTACTTCCAAAAATATTCTAAAAAGAATCATAAAATAAAATTTTAATTAAAATTGCATTGTCCGGGAATCGAACCCGGGTCGGCCGCGTGGCAGGCGGCCATTATACCACTAAACCAACAATGCTCATGATTTTTTGTAAGAGATACTCTATATAAATAGATTAAATTATATTAGTATAACATCATTTTGATTTTTTATGTGGGCTATCTATCAGGGAGCGCCTATCAAAGCATTAATATAATTCCATAGTATATATTTATATTAAATGATATATCAATTTTTAAGGTCAAGGTGCCTGGGTTTTCTCAACTCATATTATAAATCTTCAACATTTTTTCTTTATAATAAAAATATCAGGTAAAGTGCTAAAGTAGTAAATATACTTGAGCAATGAAGTAATGCTACTATTTGAATTAAAATATAAGAAGTTGGATGAGTAAGTGTTTAAAAAGTAACCACTAATATTGTGAGTGTTTGACCTGGGGGCCAACATGAGGTTGATCAAATGGTAAGACCAGGTAAAGTACTGTAAATTCAGAACCTGAACATAAAAATGCGGGATTGTCAAATCCTTGGTCCAAATTTTGAATCACTTTTGCAGGCAACTCAGCTGAGTGAAAATTAAAATATTTAATAAAATAAACCATTTAATTTGACTTTTTTGATTTATTTAAATTGGCAAATTTTGAATCCCTTTAACAAATAACTCAACTAACAAAAGACAAAACTCAGCAAACAAATGCGGGATTCATGAATCAGAAATGCAGGATTCTAATGTAAAATTTGAGATTTCCTGTATGTCAAAAAAATCATAGACATCATGTAAAAATTAACAAATCTGAAATTGCGGGATTGTCAAATCAGAACCAAATTTCAAATCAAAAATGAGGTGAATTTGAAATAAATATAATTTACAGGTGTCTCAAAAAGAATGCTAAAGGATCTAGAGTGAATTTGTGCTAATTCTTTTAGAAATCATAGGTATTCTTAAAAATCACCCTATTCCATTTTAGGACTGCTAAAATTTAGATGCTTGATTACAGTAGATTTTAAAAGACAACATGATAAGATATATTGTAATATATAATTATATTTTATTATTAGCTTTTTAAAATCTACTGTAATCAAGTATACTTAATAGCAACACATTAACACTTTTTTAGTAAACTGATAGTTTATCTTTCCCCCCTCCTTCTTTCCTTGAAATTTTTTCTAAGTTTTTTTGGCCTCTGGCTATGCTGGGGGCAAAAAAACTTTTAAAAATTTCTGCATCATCAGGAGGGTAGCTCATATATCATTATATGGGTTTGTGGTCTTTATATTAGTTATTTAGAGTGCAGAATATTGCATCATTTCCAGTTTAGATAATTTTACATTTCACTTAATTTCATGTCTAAACATGTTTATTGAGATAGAATTTTTCATTTGATTTTATCCAGAGTGGGGCTTCTTGATTTGGGTTGATTTGTCCTAGTTTCTTACTGTACATTCAATTTGGATTCCAGTTCCTGCAATTAATATATGAGTTTACTAGTGGGATTCAAAAGTGATTTGAAATTTGGTTCTTGGATTTGACAATCACACAATTTCAAAAAACATATTAAACTTAATGAAAATGGTTGATGGATTTGAACACTTCAAATCTGATTTCAGTTAATTCATTTTGTCCATTGGAAAAATGCAGTTTGACTTGAACTTTGCAAAGTGTCTATGAGTTCCTGCATTTTTAAAAATCCAAATAAAAATACAAAGAATTCAATTTAATTAAAAAAGGCTATCCCACAAAAGTGATTTGAAACTTAGACCAAGGATTTGACAATCCCAAATTTTTACGTTCAGGTTCTGAATTTACAGTACTGGCTCAATGTCAGGATAACAATTGTTAGTGGGAAAACTGTTTGATGTGTGCAAAGAGGCCACCAGGCCAGAGGATAATTCCCACTTTTTGATGAGAGACAACTTGATAACATATGATAATTATCAACCAAGCAAGGACCAAGTACCAGAACTTGGCACCATTGTCAGGAATCACTTCCCTGACAATTGTTATCCAATAGATAAAGATCTATTCCAACTTTAAAATTTGGATGATCTAGGTTACTGCTGTTCAATTAATTGCCTATTAATTTTCCTCATGCCCTACTCCAATGCAGATGCAAGTACAATCTTCCAGAAATCCAGAACCATAATGGATATAAAAATAACCTGCACCATGATTCTTGCCACTGCATAAGAAGCATTACACCTGGTTTCAAACTCATTAATTATGTACCCCCAATTCCACCCTCCTTAGTATAAGAACTCCCATCCAAATCTCAAGTTAATTGTTCAATTAACATTTATTTCTACAATAAAGCAATCTTGCCCTATTATCCACTTAAGCATCTAATAGTATCTCCTTAGAGCAGATGATTGTAATATCCTATTTGTGGTCCTTAGTTACCATCTCTCTCTTTATTCCTGTCTTGTTTCCTATCTCAGCGGCCAGCTACCTTGTGCTTTCCTGGTCCTTGCCCAACCCCTACCCTACAGCTTGAAGAGATATTTCCTGTTGTAGAGAGTAATGGACCCTTTTTTGATGCCCCAACTGTATTCTTCTCTATAAAGAGGGTCCTTGTCCGGGATCCAACCTGTGGGGGGATCTTGGGAACTTGCTGGCAGACAGCCCATGGGCCCAGCAGGAAGGGCCCACCACAAGATTGATGCTAACTTTACAATATAAGATAACAATTTGCCCAGGCGGGCCCAAGGTCTGCTAGTGGGTACCATAGAATCTATCAAGCTGGTAAGAGTGATATATATTACTCCAAATATCTAGATGGATGTGGATTTATTGGCTGCAACAGATTCTTGCAGGCATTTGGGCCGGAGGGTGAGAGGTGGAGTCATTGGAACCAAATACATAGGCAGGTAGTTGTACTTGTTGCGGAATAGCAGAGGAGGGGTGGTGACTTTGATGCCCTCTCTGTAAACGGTAGTTGTCTCTCTAGTTCTAGCCTCTGGGTTGTAGATTAGGATTTTCTCTAGGGTGAACTCCAAATACACTGGATTGGGTGGGTATTTAGTGAAATGTACCAGGCCAAAGGGAGCTCCTGGTGAACAATAGAGTTTGGACGGCTGGTCTGCGGTTTCTTGGGGTTGGTGGGTGTGAGGTGCGGAACTGCACAAGGTAGACTGAAAATGGAATAGAACTAAAATCAAATATGGAACAACCTGGTTGAACCAAAGGTTCATGTCACTTTATTTCAATAATGGCAATGGGCAACTTCCTGGCAGTCCAGGGTGTATGTATGCCCATCTGCCATGGGTAAGCTTTTACAAATTTCTTTGGCCCAGATGCTGCTGTCTACCAGGTTTTCCCAGTCCTTGGTGGCATCCTTTGCGGGAGTTAATTCATTAGCTGATTTTAACTGAGAATACTTAAATTTCCTTGTCAGTTTGTGGAGTTGGTCATCTCTAAGCGGCTCATGTTCTATAGGAAGTTTCTTTGTTTCCCCTTATGTGGTGGCCTAAGTTATTTTGGGATATATGGCTTGGCCCGCCTGCTGATTGGTTGAGTTAACAGGAACCTTTAGTGTGGGAGTGTCAATGTAGGTGGTTTTGGTTCATCAAGCTTTAGGGGATTCCCCAAAGTCAAATCCTGTTCTGGTTTGAGCCCAAAAATCTGCAGGCTGGCAGCCTGCAGGGTATCAGGGTTCAAATCCTGTAGTGGAGGTGTTCCTATGAGCATGGTCAACATGAGTTTGTCACTTGTAAAAGTCCCTTACAACCATAGAATCCACCAAGCCTGTGAGAGTAATGTAGAATACTCCAAAAATCTGGGTGGAATTGGCATCAGCAGTGGTAACAATTTCTTGAAGTTGTTTGGGCCACAGGATTAGAGGTGGGGTCATTGATACCAGGTATGCAGGCAGATAATTATACTTATTGTGTAGTAGCCTGGGAGGGAAGGCATATCACTTTCCTTCATAGCCAATTATTTCTGTAACTCTAGTTATGGTCAAGGATTCAGAAAGAAGTATGGTTTACAGGGTGAATTTGGAATACACAGGGTTTGGAGGGTACTTGGTGAAAATTACTGGTCTAAAGAGTGCTCCAGGCAAACATAATAACACAGGCAAGGGGTTTGCAGGGTTATTGGTAGGTGTGGCAGGTGCCTGTGGGCCTGTGGGACTGGAGCAGAGATGATAGAATACTAAAAATAGATAGGGTAGAATTTGTGTAAACCAAAGGTTCATTTAAACTTTATTATCAGAATGACAATACCACCATTCTCAGCATAGCAGGGTCTTTATACTATTAAAGTTTTCATCTCCAAAATTTGTGGGATTTAGGTCCACAGGCATTCTTCCAACAAGACTTTGACATTTGGGAGAGGCTTCACAGGCAGCTAATTCTTGGTTTGATGGTGCTGGAGAATATAAGTGACAATGCTATGTTTCTCTGTCTCTATTCCCTGTATAAAACAGCCTGGTCAAATAAATAATCAATTTGGTGCTGGAGCCTGATGTTGACAGGTGTTCATTGGAGGGTTTATTTTTAATTCCAGTATTAACCTCCTTTTGATAAGCACCTACCTCAGAATAGGTCTGGGTCTTCTGTGGCGCAGATTTGACTGTGGCTAATGATTCATTAGGGAGAACTTATTAGATTTTTGGTTGGGTCATCAAAAAGCCTTCAGAATTGAGCCCAAAAATGCAGCTAGACAGCCCATTGGCCCTCTTGGCTAGCAGCCTGTATTTTCTGGGGACCATGGTTCAATTCTTGGATTTGTCTTGTGTTCAATATTAGAATCAAAATGTCATTACTGACACCCAACTTCATAAGATATGAGATTTTATTACCAAGAGTGTCAGGAAGACAGGCATAGGCAGAGGCATTAGGTGACTCAGAACAGGGTACCACCGGGCCAGTGAGTAGTGCCTACCATAGAATGGGTGCTAACTTGATAATATAGGATACAGATTTCCCAAGAAAAGACCAGGGCCCTAAGTTGGGCACCATAGACTCTAGCAATTATGTAAAACTAATGTAGAGTACTCCAAAAAGTTGAGTGGACGTGGTCTTGACAGTGGTGGGGGGTTCCATTGGGCGGTCAGGTTGTGGGGTTAAGGGCAGAGTCATGGGGAAAAAGTATGCAGGCAGATAATTGTACTTGTCTTTGAACAATAAGGGCAGCACCTCATACCACTTTCCTTCACATCCTATGTATTTGGTATATCTAGTTCTTGACAAGGGATCAGCAATGAGGATGGTCTTCAAGTCAAACTCCAAGTAGGCAGGATTGGGCGGGTATTCTGTAAAATGCATAGGTCTAAAAGGGGCTCTAGGGAGACAGTATAGTGCCTGAGGCAGGTTCACAGGTTGGTCTCTGGAGGGGGCGGTTGCCTGATGGTCTACTTGACTGGAATTAAGATGAAAGATCACTAAGACTAGATAAGATAGGATTTGTTTGAACCAAAGGTTCATAAAAATTTTCTATTGAAAATGACAATGGGGTCATCCTCATACCGCCGAGTTCTTATACCAGGTGGTTTGACTTATTTGCTTTTTGCAGACTTCAGGCCCATGGACAGTTCACTGGTAGGACCTGGACCTTGGCTTCTGGTTTTGAGGGCAGGGATCCTAGTTGGGCTTGCTCTTATGAACAGAAGTGGCAATGCTTTGTTCTGCCGCTACTGTTCACTACATCATCTGAGCAGTTGAATTGTATTGCCCATTCTGGACTAGAGACTGGCATTAGCTGGTGATCATTGGTAGGGCTGGCAGGAGGCCTTATTGTAACCTCATTTAGGCAAGCTACAGCTTCTGTGTAGGTCAGGGTCTTTGGTGGCACAAGGTTACCAGCAATCTGATGAATATTCAGGGAATCATCCTCAAGAGTTTGGAAGGTCTCAGAGTAATCCAAAAACTCAGGTTTGCAACTCAGCAAGTTGGCGGGTCCCCGTTCATCATGGGAGACTCAATTAGCCTTTGAAGAGTCAGGGTTTGATTCTGGGGTTTCCAATGTTGATATTGAACTTCCAGTCTCAACACTTTGAAGGCTGGCAGGTTACTGTTCCTCCTGTTTAGGGCAAGGCATCTCTGACAGGCCAGGGTTTGGCCTAACTGGCAGTCTGGCGGGCTCTCATCTATCCTGGTCAACACAAGGCTTTTCCTGAGGCCCGGAGTTTGATTCCTGGGCTTTCAATACAAGTAGTGAAATGTCATTAATGACAAAGAGATGTCCTCTTCCCAGGTGGAACACAAGGGATCCCATTTTTCTGGTTAGTGTTAGATATATTAGTCTCAGGTAGAATATAGAGGCTAACTTGGAGAAGATTCCATGTAAAGAGAAGTCACCTAGACTTGAACTTGGAGGAGGATTTGAGGGAAGATAATGAACCAGTAAGGGTTGGCTCACTGTTGATGTAAGATGGGTAGGTAACAAGAAATATTTTGTTATGGAGCACCCAGGAGTAGAGTCCTTTGTATTATTCCAGAGAGTAATAATAAAAAGTAGCTCAGTGTTTAAGAAATAGCTGTTACTGCTGGTGGGTGTACCAGGGAAAGCAGTGCTAATTGATGAATAATTTCAGGAATGAAAAATTTCCCTTCTCAAAACCCAAGAATTGGAGCAGGTTTCAAACCCTGGTGTCAGGGATTCAAGCTTGGGCAGCCAGCCTGTCATTTTCCAGGATCACACAGGAAGGTTTTTTGCAGGCAGAGTCCACCACAAGATTAGAGCAAACTTAAAAAGGTACAATAATGACTTCCTCACCCAGGACCACAGGCCAACAGCTGAGATTATGGTATTGCTCACCCCAGAGAGGGTGATATACACAATACCAAATAGATTTCTTGAATGGTCTGAAGGAAGTTCAGGTGGGGAAATGGGCATGGGTTTAGGGGTTGTGACTGTAAAACAGTCACTTTTAGTATTTAGCCAAATAAATACTCCAATATATAAGGTTGTTCTGATTGTTTGTTTAATATGGATAAGTTTGTCTGGAATTCTTTGGGAAAAGATTCATTGATGGAAGCTGGTATCTATATTTAATAGAATAATAGAATATGGTTTGTTAGTTAGGCTGTACTAACTGAAAAAATTAAGGCAAGACTGGCCAAATTAATCTTGTGGACTAGGTGTCTTGCAAACGGTTTAATTAACCATAAAGGTTGATTAGAATACACCTGTGGATATAATTAATGAAGATTCAATTATATTTTTTAATTGCCTTGAATGTGTCAAGAAATTTGGTTAAGGTTAACCAAAGTAAACCCCTGAATTGTAATTTAAAAATGATGTTTTTTGCAAATTTATCGGGTTAAAAGCACTGCCATGCCACCTAATTGATTTTTAAAGCGCTGAAGCACCACCCAGCAAATGTTTCAGGTGCTGAGGCGTCACCTGGGAAAGTTCCTGGGCACTGCAGTGGTGCCTGGTTTGAGTTTTGAAGTGTTTTAATGGGTCTTCAATGCAAAAATCAGTCAATGAAAAAATAGCTAAATATAGACAAGGGTGTCTAGGCATTTAGGATTGATCAGCAGGTTCACAGTTAGAACAATGGTAGCTTGGATCTGAAATACATAGATTCCACCAGGATTTGTGCTGGGAGCTTAGAAAGCTCCATGTCAAATCAATAAATTGAATGAAAGGTATCATGTGATTCCTTTGAATTATAGGTACTTTCTCATAGGTTGAGAAAGGTGAAGATTTTTTAGGTAAAGATCTGAATTGAATGACATAAATATGTCATAAATAATGTGATAGGAATCAAGGGTTTTATTCCTGAACCAGAGGGGGTTTCAGCCAAATATGCCATGAATGGTATTTAAGCAAAAATAGTAACATTCTAATAAAATATATTGTCAATTTTGACGCTTTCCCCTCATTTACCTTTCAATTGCTATGTCTTCTTTATTATCATTTAAAAGAGCTAAGTTTGGAGTTCTCCAAGTAGAAGCTGCTGCCACTAGAAAGGAAGTTCCTGAAGGCTCTCTTGAAGAGGCCTGGGAGAGTCTGGAGGTTACAAAGACTTTGTCCAAGGAGTCATTAGTGGAGGTCAAAGCAGCTTTCAAATAATTGTATAAAGTGTCAAAGATCTGGATCTACAAGTATTCTGGCTACCGCCAACCCACTTAATATTCAGTCATTGCCCGGTTTGTGCCTTTCCAATATATAGTTTGACATGTTGTAAATGTCAATCAAGAAACATCACATGACTGTCCAAGTATCCAGCAACTTGAAACCATCCTGCACATGACCGACCCCTAGGTTTAATCCAACTAAATCTCTGCCACAGCTAAAGCTATATAAGTTAAAAGTATTATCCAATAAAATATACTTCTCTTCTTTCCTAATTCCATATTTGAAGCTTCCCCAAAAAACGCGCCTCATCACTGGTAGCAGCTACAGTTTTTGACCACGCCCATGAAAGAGAAAATGACTGAACAGAGCCTGCCCACCTTTGCTCACGTACTTAATCAGGCCATATCCCAGGATACCTGGAAAACATACTTCTGCAACCACAATATTGACAAGGATATACCTAGTGAATGCACCATATTTGAAAGATTGATCATGCCCAAAGCATGCACCAAGATAATTCAATACAATTGCTCTCTCCAACTACAAACAAATGCACAACTGCCTATTAAAGACAAAATTACCAACACCAAGTACATTTGTTTTTACCAAAGAAGTTGTCAATACCAAGAAATTGTCATTAACTGGCTAGACCACTCGGCCGCTAAACTCTGCACCAGCCGCATCCCACACAAAAAAAGGGTCCAGGAAGCCAGCAAACGCCTGTACAAGGCCGCAGCTAACTGGTTTGCCAACTGGGTTGGCTCACAAACTGACAACTATCTTGACAACTGGGAAGAGTTCAAAGCAGACATCACACACAACTTCCACGTCACCAGATCCCTCCAGGAGTTTGCAATATAGCTCAGCAATCTTCCTCAGAAGACCATCATCACAGCTTACGCCAATGACTTTGAGGAAGTACACCACAAAATCCAAAACCCAGCTCAAGATGACAACATGCACACTAGAGCCTCATTAATCAACAGAATGAAACCCTCTGTTGCTGCCCTCATCTGCCCAGAGGTGTCAGGGATCCAACCTGTGGGGGGTTCCTGAGAACTCACGGGCAGAAAGCCTGCAGGCCCAGCAGGGAGAGCCCACCACAAGGTTGGGGCTAACTTTACAATATAAGATAACAATTTTCCAAGGACTTCCCAAGGTCCGCTCATAGGCACCATGGAATCAACCAATCCAGTGAGGGTGATATACATCACCCCAAATACCTGGGTGGAAGCGGATTCATTAGCAGCAACAGATTTTTGCGGGCAGTCAGGCCACAGGGTGTGGGGCGGTGTCATTGGAACCAAATATGCGGGCCAGAAATTATACTTGTCTTGGAATAGCAGAGGGGGCCGGATGATTTTGGTACCCTCTCTGTAAAGGACTTCCATCTCTCTAGTTCTAGTTTCAGGGTCGTGGATTAGGATTTACTATAGAGTAAATTCAGAATATACTGGGTAGGGTGGGTACTTGGTGGAATGTACTGGGCCAAAGGGAGCTCCTGGTGGACAGTAAAGGTTGGGCAGATGGTCTACAGTTTCTTGGGGTAGGTGGGCGGGGGGTGCAGAACCACAAGGCATAGGCTGAAAATGAAATAGAACTAATAACAAGTATGGTATGATCTGGTTGAACCAAAGGTTCATGTCACTTTATTGCAAGAATGGCAATGTGCATCTTCCTGGCGGTCCAGGGTATAATTATGCCCATCTGTCATGGTAAAACTTTCACAAATTTCTTTGGCCCAGGGTTTCCCGTTTACCAGGTCTTCCCAGTCTTTGGTGGCATCAATTGCGGGGGTTATTCTATTGGCTGGCTTGAACTGAGAATGCTCAAATTCCCTGGTCAGGTTGCAGAATTGGTTGTCTCTGTGTGGCCCGCGTTCTATGGGAAGGTTATCTGTTTCCCCTTCTGCGTGGGCCCAAGTTATTCTGGGATCTGTGGCTGGACCCGCCCACTGATTGGTTGCGTTAACAGGAACCTTGATTGTAGGAGGTATCAATGTAGGTGAATTTGAATCATCAAGCTTCAAAGGATTTTAAAAAGTCAAATCCTGCTCTGGTTCAAGCCCAAAAAACTGCAGCTGGCCCTGTGGGCTGCCAGGGTTTGAGTCTCGTAGTTGAGGCTTTTCAATAAGAATAGTTGATAAGAGTTTGTCACATGTGACATCATCCCCTTCTCTCCTGTTGCCCTCCTCCTTCTTGGTACTCTTATCCAGGTATTGCTGTATGGCTTCTTGTGCATTAGATAGGTTGGACACCAGTTCCCAGGTGCTTTCTTTGGGGGGGGGGTAACCTATCCATTTGACGTGGTACTGTGGGGTCTTGTAGTGGAGGCAGTGTCCATGGATGTACTCTACCTTGTATTTGGTTGAGCGTCCCTCCTGGATGGGTGGAGGGTTGATCTTGATCTTCTGGTGGGGGAGGGAGGTTTCTTCATTCTTGAATAGCAGTGATTGGTGGAAGACATTATGGATTTTCCAAGTAGGCGGCAGCTCTAGTTTGTACACTACTTCTCCTATCTGCTTTACAATTTGTAAGGGCCACAGCGGCAGTGGGCTAGCTTTCTACTGGGTACGTGTAGGGGAACGTTCTGTGAGTCAAGGTAAACTTCATTGCCTATTTCCAGAGGTTTCCTGGGGACTCTTTTTCTGTTTACAAACACTTTGTAGGTCTTAACGGCACAGGTCAAGTTCCTTAGACAGGTTTCCTGGGTAGTATGTATTTGTTCAATCCAAGTTTGTCCTGCTGTATTCTGTTCCTTGCTACCAATGCTAGGGTCCCATGATGGATCAAACCCATAGTTGGCCTTGAACAGAGACATCCCAGTGGAGGCGTTGTCTTTACTATTGTATGCAAACTGGGCCATGGGAAGCATCTCAGCCCAATTGTCCTGGTTGGTGTTGGAATAGCATTGGAGGTATTGTTCCAGGATTTGGTTGACCCTTTCAGTTTGTCCATCTGTCTGCAGGTGGTAGGAGGTCAACACAACATTTTATTCCAAGGTCCTTCATCACTTGGGTCCAGTAATGGGAAGTAAACTGGGGTCCTCTATCAGTGATGATTTCTTCTGGGGTGCCTTTTTGTGTCAAGATGCAGTCGTGGAAGTGTCTGGCAGTCTCAGCTGCCGTGCAGTGGGTAGTGGTTGGGACAAAATAGCCCATTTTAGTGATATGGTCAACCATGACCAGGATTGCGTCAAAGGATTTTGAAGGGGGAAGCTCTACTATGTAGTCCATTGACACTGACTTCCAGGGGGCAGCAGGGATGTCCAGAGGTCTCAGTAATCCTTCTGGCTTAGAGCAACACATCTTGGTTCTTCCGCAGGTTTCACAACCATTAATGTAGGCAGCTACTTCTTTGTCCATGCCCGGCCATACATAGTTCTGCTTGATACTTGAGAGGGATTTGTGCCTACCTGGGTGGCCGGCCATCTCTGAATTGTGGTGGTCAATCAATAAGCTTGTTTGGGTTGGGCCTTTGGGTACGTAGATACTGTTGTGGAGCAGCAGGGTAACACCTTTTAGGGAGTACCCTTTCTTTGAGTGATGGCAATCCAGGTCCTTTGTCAGGGCTTCAACTAGCTTGGTTGAGTAGGTGTCCTGTTTCTGGGCTTTTATTACATTAGGTTTTCTGGCAGCAATCTTTAAGTACTTCAGGTGTATCCCTAGGCTGGCAGGGTCTAGTAGTGTGTGGGTGTTGCAGTCCTTGATTTTTGTAGAGGAGGGGATAAGGTTGACTCTCCTGCTCAAGGCGTCTGGTATCACGTTAACTTTTCCTGGCTTGTATTCTATGGTCAAGGTGTAGTCTGCTAGTTCCAAGGCCCATATTGCTTGTTGTTGGTTCAGCTGATGTGGTTTGAAGAAGTAAACTAAGTTCTTGTGGTCTGTCAGAACCTTTACTGGGTGTTCAGCACTGCACAAATACCTGCACCAATGCTTCAATGTCTTCATTATAGCTAGCATCTCCTTGTTGCGTATTGGGTAGTTCCCTTCAGCTGGTAGCATCTTCTTGGAGTAATATGCTACAGGATGTATCATACCATCCCCTCCTTCCTGAAGAAGGACCCCACCCACCGCAAAGTTGGACACATCTGTCTCCAGCACAAAAGGTTTAGAAGGGTCAGGCATGGCAAGGACTGGGGCGGAGGTGAAGGCAAGCTTCAGGGTCTCAAAGGCAGCAGTGCATTCTGGGGTCCAGACAAAGGCAACCTTGTCAGAGCACAGGCGGGTCAGGGGCAGGGTGATGTGAGAAATTTTTTAGATGAAATCCCTGCAATAATTTGCCAGGCCCAAAAAGCTTCTCACATCCTTTCTGCATTTGTGTACTGGCCAGGCTGTTACAGCTTCTACTTTGTCCTGCACCATTGCAAACCCACCAGTCTTTACCACATATCCTAGAAATTCAACTTCATATTGAAAGAATTTGCATTTCTTCAGCTTGACGTATAAGTTGGCCTGCAAGAGTTTCTCCAGTATTTGGTCAAGGTGTTGTAGGTGTTACTCATGTGTTTTGCTGTATATGAGGATGTTATCCAAATACGCCACACAGAACTGGTCAAGGTACTTGCCAAGGACGGAGTTGATCATCCTTTGGAAAGTGCTGGGAGCATTGCACAACCCAAACAGCATGACCAAGTACTTGTACAATCCATATCTAGTTTTGAAGGCTGTCTTGTATTTGTCCCCTTCCTTGATTCTAATCTGGTTGAAGGCATCTCTCAGGTTAATTTTTGAGTATACCTGGGCTCCCATCAATACATCACATAGGTTGTCAGCGTTGGGAATGGGGTAGCAGTTCTTTACAGTGATATTGTTCAGTTTTTGGTAGTTTACACAGGGACGCATCCCACCATCTTTCTTTCCTACAAACAGCATGGGCAAAGAGCAAGGACTTTTTGACACCCAGATGAACCCCTTTTTTGTCATGTCCTCCAATTATGTCTTCAGTGATGCTTTTTTGCAGTGATTGCAGCTGTATATGGGGCCATGGTGGGGTTGGGTTCCAGGTAACAGGTCAATGGCGTGGCCATAGATTGAGTGACTGGGAAGCTGGGTGGATGCTTCCTCACTGAAGACTTGGCTCCACTTCTCCAAGGGGGCAGGAAGGCTACCCACCCTGGGTTCCATTCTCAGGGTCAGGAGTGTGTTGGGTTCCTTACTGGTTGGGCCCAACTGGAACAGCACCACATCAAATGAATTGTCTCCCTTCAAGGCAATTGTTTGATTACAGAAGTTCAGAATAGCGCCGTGTCTTTGGGACCAGGAGTCCCCTAGAATCAGGGGGTGGAAAAGCCCTTTCAGGATGATGGGAAACGCTGGGTACAAGTTCTGCCCAATTTTCAGGAGAAATTTAGTTGCACACTAGAAACCCAAGTCATGGGAGCTGTTTCCCATGATTACTTTGACGCTTTTGTTGGTGGCCTCCAATCCAAGGTCCTTGGCAAGGGTGGCATTGATAAAACTCTCCTCTGCTCTAGTATCAATGAAAGCTTCAACAGTCTGGGATGTTGTGGATGTTTTTGCTTTGACTTGGATAAATTTGTGCAGTTGAGTAGAGGTGTTTATTTGTACCAAGGAAACTGAGGGGTTGCTCTTCTTGGGGCAAGCCTTGGTGAGGTGCCCGGGTTTGTGACAATAGAAACACAAGCCTTCACAGTAGTGGTGCTGTAGTTCATTGGGGGATATTCCTGGTCTGCCGGGCATCAGGGTTTGGCTCATGTGCTAGGTGGAAGACAGGGTGCCTTCTTGGTTGAGGCTCAACCCTCTGCACAAGAGGAGTAGTTTATCCAGACCAAGCGTAGAGGGGTGGTGCTTGAGGAGCTCCTTCAGGGCAGGGCAAGCTCCTTGGCAGTACAAGATGGCTGATAGCTTGTCCTCAAGCTGGGTTCTGACTTTCAACTTCAGGAACTTGTTGGTGTAAGCTTGCAGAGAGCGTGGACCTTGTTGGATGTCCAGTAAGCTGATTAAGGTGTGGTGGCGGGTGTCTCAGTTGCCGCCTGTGGCCATCAGTTTGCTCTCAAATTGGGAGTAGTCTAAACAGAACTCAACATCTTTGAGGGTTGCTTTCCCAAACCAGTCCAGGGCATCTCCAGAGAGCATGGAGGCTACCCCAATGACTTTCTTGGTGTTGTTGGAGTATGAGTTTGCGTTGGCTTGAAAATAGAGGCAGAGGACTGGCATTGCTCTTCTGGCTTCTTCTAGGGTGAGCTTCCCCATCTGGGGCATGTCTACTTTGGTTGTGGTCTGGTTTACTATGACGTTCTGCACCTGCAAATTTGGGGTCTTGGTCTTCTCATTGCCAAGCAGGGTGTCTTTCTGTTCAGGGCTGGTTTGGTGTTGGGTTGCTGAGGTGATCAGGTTGGTAGCTAACTTGTACACATAGTAAGCTGAAATCAATAAAAGTAGCATACAAGATGCCCCAAGAGTTAACAACATCTTGGGGCCCAGGTTACCGTATTTGAGGTAGATTGCCATAATGTCAGGGATCCAACCTGTGGGGGGTTCCTGAGAACTCGCGGGCAGACAGCCCGCAGGCCCAGCAGGGAGAGCCCACCACAAGATTGGGGCTAACTTTACAATATAAGATAACAATTTTCCAAGGGCTGCCCAAGGTCCGCTCATAGGCACCATGGAATCAACCAATCCAGTGAGGGTGATATACATCACCCCAAATACCTGGGTAGAATTGGATTCATTAACGGCAACAGATTATTGCAGGCAGTTGGGCTGCAGGGTGTGGGGTGGTGTCATTGGAACCAAATATGCAGGCCAGAAATTATACTTGTCTTGGAATAGCAGAGGGGGCCAGATGATTTTGGTACCCTCTCTGTAAAGGACTTCTGTCTCTCTAGTTCTAGCTTTGGGGTTGTGGATCAGGATTTCCTCTAGAGTAAACTAAGAATACACCGGGTAGGGTGGGTACTTGGTGAAATGTACTGGGCCAAAGGGAGCGCCTGGTGGACAGTAAAGGTTGGGAAGATGGTCCACAGTTTCTTGGGGTAGGTGGGCAGGGGGTGCAGAACTGCAAGGCATAGGCTGAAAATGAAATAGAACTAATAACAAGTATGATATGATCTGATTGAACCAAAGGTTCATGTCACTTTATTGCAAGAATGACAATGGGCATCTTCCTGGCGGTCCAGGGTATAAGTATGCCCATCTGTAATGGTAAAACTCTCACAAATTCACTTGGCCTGGATTTTACCATTTACCAGGTCTTCCCAGTCTTTGGTGGCATCAATTGTGGAGGTTATTCTATTGACTGGCTCAAATTGAAAACACTCAAATTTCCTGGTCAGGTTGCAGGATTTGTTGTCTCTGTGTGGCCCGCGTTCTATGGGAAGGTTCTCTGTTTCCCCTTCCACATGGGCCTGAGTTATTCCGGGATCTGTGGCAGGACCCGCCCGCTGATTGGTTGCTGTGACAGATCCAGGCCTAACCAGTCCATCCTGCCATTATCCTTCCCTTGACTCTAATTGCCGTTACCTTTCTGGGACAAAGCTTTGAGGAGCTTTGCCTCCAGGGAGGTAATTTTCTTGGATAACACTTTATTGTAATCCCGCCAACGAGCCATGATTTCAACGCTTTTTTCCTCTTGTGCTCTCAACGCTTCAATTTCACAATTTGCCATCTCTTTTACTTGTTGCAAGATTTCATCCCATCCTACCAACAAGTTCCAAGCATCCCAAGCATAAATTTGGTTCCCTTGGACGGGAGTCCCTTCATTTGCAAAGTAATTGGAATACAGCTCTTTGAACGCAGCCTTTACTTCTACTAAAGATTTGGCAGGAACAGTCTTAGTGACCTCCAGGCTGGTCCAAGCTTCTTCCAATGTACTTGTAGGAACCTCCTTCCTTGCGGCAGCGGTTTCCACACAAAGGACCCTAAACTTGGCTCTCTCAAATTTTAACAAAGAAGGCATGACAATTGAAAAATAGGTGAGGGGAAAGCGTCAAAACTGACAATGAATATGAATGTTTTATTAATGTTTAACTGTTTTTGCTTATATACCATTTGGGGCATACACAGCTGAAAACCCCTCCGGTTCCTGGATCAACCAATGATTTGCGTCACGTGGCCTATGACATTCAAGTCATTCAAGCATAATTTTTACCTGAAAGATCACCAACAATTCTCAACCTATGAGAATTGACCTACAATGGGCAGAAGTCACCTGACTCCATTCAACCCATTGTACCAATTTGGCATGGAGCTTCCCCAGCTCCCAGCGCCAAAACCCTGTGGATTGTACATCCTAAACTCAGCTATCAGTGTTCTAACTGGGAACCAGCTGATCAAACCTGAATTCTTAGGCATCCTTGCCTTTATTTAGTTATTTTTGCATTTAATGGGGTTTTGCCTTTAAAACCCATTAAACTGCTTTGAAACTCAAACCAGGCGCCACTGCGGCGCCCAGCAATTTTCCCAGGCGGCGCTGCGGCACATCTCAAATTCATTAGGCGGCGTGGCGGCGCCTCTAACCCAATAAATTTGCCAACACAGCGCTTTTAACCCAAATTCCAGGGGTTTTCCCATGGTTAACCTTAACCAAACTTCTTGATAAAGTCAAGACCATTTAATATAATTAAATCCTCATTAATTATATCCTGTATTTATTAATTAATTTTCCTGATTAACTAACTCATTTTGAGACGCCTAGTCTCCAAGATTGATTTGGCCACTCTTGCCTCAATTCTTTTAGTTAGCCTAGCCTAACTAAACAGACATATTCTGTTCTTTTATTAAACATAGATATCCAGTTTCTAGGAAACTTTCCTTCAAGAATTCCAAACAAACCTATCTATATGTAATAAACAGCAAAATAAGAACATCTTTATATTTTGGAGCATTTATTTGGCTAAACACTCAGCAGTGACTGTAGTACGGTCACAGTTGCGTTAACAGGAACCTTGAGCGTGGGAGGTATCAATGTAGGTGAGTTGAATCATCAAGCTTCAAAGGATTTTCCAAAGTCAAATCCTGCTCTGGTTTGAGCCCAAAAAACTGCAGGCAGCCGGGCAACTGGCCCTGCGGGATTCCAGAGTTTGAGTCTTGTAGCTGAGGCTTTTCAATAAGCCTAGTTGATAAGAGTTTGTCACTTGTGACAAGAGGCCAACACCTCCATGCCTGCGCTCATTGCAGAATCCAAGAGCGCAGAAAAACGCGCAAACATGGAATATGCTGCACACAATGGCAATTACTCTTCAAACAGCAATGGCAGAGAAAATTCCAATGGCAACAAACGCCAAAACACTAATCATAGCAACAGCAACTCTAATTGCAACAAGGGCAATTACAGCCAAAGCGCAAACTGCTCCTGTCCCAAGAAAAAAGACACTGCCAAAGTGAACAATGCTGAAACAGCAACCTGCTATCAATAAAACCCCACATTCTCTGACCTCAAAGGTCCCAAAACAGAGGAACAGGGAAAAGAGGAGGGGGAACAGGCTTAAGTGCCCCTGTCTCCCCCCAACACAACAAGAAACTGTACCAAGGCACAAACTTTGCTGCTTGCATCCCACGTGTCCCACAATCCTCCATTTTTATGAACGTAAAAATTATAGATTGCTCACAACTTCTTGTCTACCCATGCACTTATAAATCCCATACACATAAAATCTTATTTGACTCTGGTGCACAACACACTATGGTAAGCAAACCATTTGTAACCAAGTAAAAAATACCAGTTATCAAATCCAACTTCAAATATGCCAGAATGGCAGACAAATCAAAGGTTCTACTCAAAGGCAAATCAACTCCCTTCAGAATTGACCTCCAAGGCATTCAAACGTCCATCAAAGAATTTGCCATGATCAACATAAACTACAACATTGTAGCAGGTATGGACTGGTTCACCTGAGTGAGCCCCAGCGTATGTTAGAAAACAAAAACCATGACCATCAAACACAACAGAGTCAATTTTAATATCCCCAAAGAACCCAATGACCTCATTCTAAGAGACACAGTATTTGTCCAAGTCATAAATCAAGACAACTCAGAGCGTCTAACCAAAGACAGTACCCTCCACATAATGAGTTACACCAAATTCAATAATATACAAACAACCAAAATCTAATGCCCAGAACTTGTAGCACTCTTAAACAGATACACCCATGCATTCAAGGAAGAGCTCATAGAACTACCCCCAAACAGGAAGTCAAAAACAGCATTGACTTATGAAAAGCCATGCCTAAACCTGCATCCCTCTACAGACTCTTCCCCATGAAGACCCAAACCTTCAAGATCCATATTGAGGACAATCTAGCCAAAGGATTCATTTGCCTGTCTGAATCCCTGTGGGGGGGCAGCAGTGTTCTGTGTAAAGAAAAAGAAAGGCACTCTTTGCCTAGTAACTGACTACACAGCACTATATGCAAGCACAGTAAAGAATAAATATACCCTTCACTCATAGAGATCTTGTTTGCAAGGCTCTCTGGAGCCAAAATTATTCTCTCAAATATACCTCAGTTCAGGTTAAAACTAAGGTGAAGTAAAAGAAAAAGACATACCAAAAACTGCTTTCTGTATACAATTTAGATCTTTTGAATGTAGGGTTAATGAATTTTGGAATGACAAACGCTCCCACAATGTTTGTCACCATGATGAACCAAGCGCTAAATAGCCTCTCAAATACATTATGCTACCTTGAAAATATCATAATATTCTCAAAAACAAAAGAGGAACACCTCATGCATGTCTTTAAGACACTTGATTGACTTGCAAAGCACAAACTTTACGCCAAACCTAGTAAGTGCCAATTTATGGAAAAGGAACTCCTGTTCTTGGGCCACATTGTCTCTGACGGTGGCATCAAAGCAGATCCAGATAAAATTAAAGACATAAATAACATGCAACAACCCACCTCTGTTAAACAAGTTAGATGCTTTATTGGAATGGTAGCTTACCTAAGGAAATACATCAAAGACTTCAGAAAGCTCACCACACCAATCAATGACCTAACCAAAGGTAATGCCAAAAAGAAATTCATCTGGACACCAGAATGTGACAAGAATTTCCAATTATTAAAACAAGCTTTGATTGAAGCACCAATCTTGCAATACCCTAATAATAACGGGGGCTATGAGCTTGAGTCAGATGCCAGTGACACTGTCACTGGCGCAGTCCTGAGCATCTGCCAGCCAGGGCAGCAAGACTTCCTGCCAGTATGTTATGAAAGCAGAAAACTGACCAACACTGAGAAGAGATACCCAATACATAATAAGGAATTGCTAGCAATATACAACACATGCAAGAAATGGAGATGTTATCTAGAAGGACATTTAAATGTCCAAGTACTAACTGACCATAAATCCTTAATCTATTCCAAAACTTAGAACACACTTGCACAGTGACAAGCCAAATGGATGTCCCTTCTGGAGCAGCTCAATTTGGACATCCAATACAAAAAGAGGGAAGAGCTGGTCACAGCTGATGCTCTCTCTAGGCTATGCCAGCCAAGAGATGATTATCCTGACTATCTGAACCCTGAATGACCAAACCTATACAATACTGAGTATAAAATCAAAGGGAAAGACCCCTCAACACACCAACTAACCCACAATACATTAGTAAGGAACAAAAAGTATTTCCATGTATCAAATGGCACTGTATACCAAATCATTAATGACAAGCATGTTCCCTACATCCCACTTGCACAAAGAGTTGACACCATATTAAGACATCACCACCTACTAGGACATACAAAGGCTAACAACCTATACATCACGCTAAAAGAGATAGTATGGTGGACCAATCTCAAACAAGATATAATTGATGTTCTGAAAAAGTGCACAGTGTGCAAGAAATACACCAGCACAAAGGCCCCTAGCCAACAGTCAACCCAGTAACTGACCCTGAACCATTCAAGGGTTGGGGACTAGATGTAGTGGGCCCCTTCTCAGAAACAAAGACAAAACAATGTTTCCAAATTGTAGCCATTGACTTTGCTACACACTGGCCTATCTGCTGGGCAACAAAGGATCACAAAGCAGAAACCATAAGCCAATTCATTAACAAAGCAATTATAGCCAACTACAGCACTCCAGACTACATATTAACTGATGGAGCAACTGAGTTATCAGGTCACATAGTAAACAACTTGAAAGCAAAGAACTCAAACATTCCACAACCTTGCCCTAAAGACCACAGAACAACATCAGAGTTGAATGCCTGAATTGCAGCCTTATCAGAACCCTTGTTAAAATAATGGATGGCAAAGCCAAAGTCACATGGCCACTATACATGAAACATGCATTATTAGTATCCTGGGTCCGCATCAATCAAGGGACAGGCTACTCACTGTTTTAATTAACATACAGATACAAATCAGAGATAGTTACCTGCAACAACCAACCATACGTAAAACCCCTCACAGGTAAACCTCCCACAGTAGAGCAAGTACCAACTCTACAACACATACAACTCAAAGCTAAAATAGCAGAAACAAAAAGGTTCAAAACACAAAAGGTAACCTCTGCAGAGGAACCACTCCCCATCAACTCCCCTGTCTGGGTCCTGGCAGGAAGCAGAAAGAAGCTAGACTCAGTACACAGGGGAACAGGAAGAATAATAAAGTACAGACCAGAAAAAACATCTATCTAGTGAAATTCCAAGGTGCCAAAAACCCTGTCATCAAGAAATACCACAGATCCCGCCTTTGCCTCAGCAAAGGGGAACACTTGATGCAGCTAGTGCCCACTAGAAAACAACTCCAGGAACATCAGGCAGAAGCTGTCAAGACAAAGCCCCCTCCTGATGTACCAGAGTAACCCCTTAAGGGGGTGTCAATGATCTGGATGTACAAGTATTCTGGCTACCGCCAACCAACTTAACATCTAGTCATTGTCCAATTTGGTGCCTTTCCAATATATAGTTTGACATTCCAGAAATGGCAATCAAACAATATCACATGGATGTCCAAGTATTCAGCGGCTTGAACCCATCTTGCACATGACCAACCCCTAGGTCAATCCAACTAAATCTCTGCCACAGCTAAAGCTATATAAGTCTAAAGTATTATCCAACAAATATAATTCTCTTCTTTCCTAATTCCATATTTGAAGCTTCCCCAAAAGGTGCGCCTCATCAACAGATTGTTTTTCCAAGGAAGGAACCTCTACAAAAGGGAATCAAATTTATGCTTGGGATTCATATAACTTGCTGGTAGAGTTCAATGAGATTCTGCAACAGGTGAAACATATGGAAACCAACAGATTGAAGCTCTCAAGGCAAGGGAACAAAAAAGCGTCAAGATTATGGCCAGATGGCGTGATGACAATAAAGTGTTGTCACAGAAAATTGCCTCCTTGGAGGTAAAGCTTGCCAAAGCTTTATCCCATGAAGGTTCTGGTAGCAAGAGTCAGCCAAGAAATGACAATAGTAAGTTTGACTGGTTGAACCTGGATTCCTCACAGGGGTGATTTGTGGCTCCATGTCTAATTGGTAGGCAGATAGGAGGTTGTACTTGTCTTCAAAAAGGATGGACTAAAAGTAGTGCCAAGGGTCTTGTATATTAAATATTACTAACAAATTCAGTTGGGCCAGGGGATCTTCTTTAAGTATATTCTCAAGAGTAAATTCATTGTTTTTGGGCTTCTGTCATGAATGACATTTCTGCCAAAATAAGTGGAAAACTCCAACTAGGAGAATAAAACTCAGGACCTGATTCTGAGAGATGTGGGGATCCTGCGGGCCCTTGGGCCGCCTGCCCGTGTTTTTCACGGCTAGCTAGTGGAAGAGCTGAAACAGGCATTGGTTCAAACCCAATCAATAAGGGAAATTTGCAGATCCACCTGGCCACAAATTTGAAGGAACAAGCTGGGTTACTGGAAGCGCTAAACCAATATGGTGTCACTCCTGTCATAGTTGACGGGCCAACTAAAAAGGGGTTTGCTGCTCAGCACAATGGATCAAAATCCAAAGGAAATTCTGATAATTGGCTAGAAACCCAGGCCACCAGGCCACATGATCCCCCCTCATGTAGTGACCCCAAAGCCACTCCTGAAGATGTATGGCTTATGGAGAAAAGATTGTTCTGGCTTAGGGTTTCCGGAGGTCTCTTGGTCCTTGATGGCAAGAACTCCAGTGGCAATGGTGAAATTGTGAAGAGGTTGTGTATGGACCTTCAGATAGAGATCATTCCAACAGAAGGTATGACAGGCCTGAAGGATCAGAATGGGGCTGGAACTCTTGGCCTGGAGGAAACTGAGAAAACTCAGCCATCAGGTGATGGGCTAGATTCCAAACTTAGCATTTTAAATGGTATTTAAACCCTGTAAGGTCTTGAAAAAATGGTATTGCCATTATGAAATAAATAAGATTATGGGACCTTGGTTCTATCAGTTTACTCTTTATTTTGTCTTGGTTTTTTTTCATTTTACTACTGTTTCAACCAAAAATCTTGGGCAGACAGCCCGCCTTCCTGAGGAAGCCCTCAAAACCTGGCTCGCGTTTTATTGTCCTCCTGGAGTACCCTTTGGTCCACTGCATTTCTCTGACTACCCCCTTAAGCCAGAGTATTGGGAGTTGACCATGAAGGATACCCCCCGCCCAGACCACCTGGCCCAACAGATTACCTCACAAACAGCTTTCCACAAAGATGCTTGGTGCAAACAACCAGCCCCCAAAATCTGTGTGAAGTATAACTATTTGCCTGCCTACCAGATAGATATGGAAACACCTCCAACACCCAAACCTGATTGCCTACACCCCACCCCAGGACTGTCTCTGCCAACAGCCAACCAATATGCAGGCATTGCCTACATCACCTTGGCTGGGTTAGTTGACACTATGGTACCCATTGCTGGATCCTGGGCCTTAGTGAGACAATCAGCATCTTATCTCAACAAGTTAGCACCTCTCCTATGGTGGGCTCTACCCTCCTCCCAACCGCACAAGTTGGCAGCTGAGGCTAACAGTCCCTCCCCTGGGATGCGGTATCCTGACAGCTTCAGAGAATATTCTGTATAGTAGATGAGACCAAAGGGAGCACCAGGAAGACAATAAGCTGTGGGCAGAGGGACAGATGTCCCAGAAAATCTGAAACTGGTTTGGTAAAAGGTGTCATGAAAACGGTATATTGCAAATGAACTATCAGACATAACAGATTGCAGTGATAATCAATCATAATTAAAATTATCATTTGCCACTGTACAGTAGTACATCAATGAAAACATAGAGGGTTTGCAATGCCTAATTGAGTTAATTAATGTATCAAAATGGCATGACACTTGGGTTGCATGGTTGTAAATCAGCCCATAAAAGAAAGCTACCATATTGAGCGTAGTTTACGGTGTCACTTCACACCAAACTAGTGTATGGCCAGCTGGAATATTCAATAAGGCAACAAATTGGATGCAAGTCAATGAATACAACTGAGATTAATCCACATTGTTCCCTGTAAGGTGCCATTAACTATTATTATAGTGTGTTTACCTTGCAGCTAAATCCCTTTATAACTTTCTCCCTTTTCATAACAATAATGTAAGAGAGGGGGGCTAAACTAGCTAAGTTTGGCTCCCATCCTAGTGGGACCAACTACCAGGGCGCTACTCAGTTAATTACTGGGATGGCCGCTCTGAGAGGAGACCAGAGGGAGAACACCAGAGATAGTTGAGAGAAGTAGGAATTTAATCCCATCAAACAAAAAGCCAGCGGCCAACCACGGGGCATGAGAGGGAACAGGAGACAGGATCCCTGCTTCTGGCAGGGGGACTGAATCACAGACTTCCTGCATCAGAGCAGGAGACAAGGGGGGCCTTGGCGCTGTGGACAGATGTGATGGGCTCAGTAGAGTGCAGATCCAGGTTGTTGCAAGTCAAGCTCTTGACAATAACCTCACCAGAGGCAAGCAAATTACCCAGAAAAAGCAAAAGGCTGGAGGGGTAATTACCCACAAGGCAAATTAAAGAGGAGAGGTGCAACCACACATTGGGAGAAGTGGACCACAGGAGCAACAAAAAAGGAGCCAAGATAAACACCGTAAATTTTAAAACTGGGAATATCATCACAAAATTCCTGGGAAAATTTGGGATTTAACAGTATGTTGGGGAGCCTCAAAAGAATAAAAATTGCTCTGATGGGGGTACTTTCAGCCAACAGGACAAATCTAGACTAAAAGAACTGATATAAGTCTTTGATATGATCTCAGGGGCCTTGTAAGTTGTATACAGAGCAAGGACGGACTTGGAGTCAAGCAAAACAAATGAAAATACAGATAAAAGTAAGAATTTATAAGTAAATCTAACTTGAAGTTTAGAATTGAATTGTTCTGCACTTCAAAAGCAAGCAAAAGTAAGGTAACAACTATACACTAACAATACTTCTAGGGGTTCCAGAAAGGCAACAGGGGTTGAGCCAAGCCAAAGGAAGGTAAGTTTGGAGGAGATAACTACTAACACTTTTCTAGAATGTATAAGAAGCCCAAAACAGAGTCTCCAAAACAAAATTCACAAAATATGACAGTAAACTCCAAAACTTTAATGGGAATTATAAAATCAACAAGCAGGGGACCAAAAGTGCCCTGTCTAAGTTAAAAGGGGTGGATTTGCCAAGTAGTCTGTCACATGACTATCTGCCCAAGATCTGATTTGCCAGAAGAGAATATTTGCTGACCTGAGTCAGGAGAGCTGGAGAGTTTTTAATTAATTTCCAAACCACCCTCTGATTGGCTAGAATAGCCTTCAGAGTCTTGTTGATCAATTGCTTGTAGTGAAACTGATGTGGAGCACTTTGATTGGGCAGCCCTAATACTTCTCAACAACGGTTGACACCAGGCTAACAAATAATCTAAATTATCAGGGTTTCTTCCATAGAGGGGGCAGTGGAGGATGGAGGGTCCGCAGGGTATGCAACAACAAATCTCTCATCAACAGTGTGGGCTAAGTCTTCAAGTGATTTGAGCGGTTTGGATGGTTTTTGAGGAGATTTCTTTGTGCAACAGGAGAAAACTGTCCTATCCAAGGCCAAAGGAGGCAGTGAATTTACAATAAAGTATCAGATTTTAGCTTATATACATTTTGGTCACTCAGTTGTTACCTTCAAGGAAGAGGTAAAAACTACAATTAAATAAGATAACTAAAACCTCAGCAGTAATAACTTGGAAGCAAGTAGAAATCCACAAAAACCACATCCCAGGCTATACTACTGACAAATGCCAAGAACAAAATTGGTAACAAATGCAGAAACCAATGTCTCATAACCCTTTCATTTAAAAATGGCCATGTAGTATCAGTACAGGGTCTGTGTACTTATATATTGCCCCAGTGCCAAACTTCACATGTTAAATAAATGGATCCTCAACAAGTCAGGAAATCTTTGGTTGCAAGGCCAGGACACCCAGGTTTGGGAGCAGCAAAATGGCACCACTACTGGGAGTCTTCTTGTTGTAACTGTGCTTTTTTAGCAGAGTTACAAGGGAAAAAATATTTAAAAGCTAGATAATATTTTTTATTGATAGATAATGATTCCATAGTATTGTGAGTCATGGATAACAGGAACATGATAGTGTTGATCACATGATGGGATAGTGAAGGGGGTAGACTGATCCTGGTAATGAGTCAAGCGCCAAAACAAGGTATCTACTGTAAGGGACCATCATTTGTTCATGTTGTTGGATTTAGAAATTTGAGTTGACTTCCTAGTCTGGCTTCAAGTGACTGGATAATTAGATTGCAGGTCACAAACCTGCTTACTTGGAACCTTGCTGGTGGGTTAAACCTATTGTTTTTAAACCCCCCAACTCAAGGTCAGTCTCCTCTGGGAGCAGGTTGTCAGGGAGGTTGTTGGGAGCCTGGGAGCCATATTGTACTAGCTGTTGTTTGATGGCGGGTAGGACAGTCTCACACTCTTTTGCCTTGCTTTACAGAGTCTTAGGCAGTTGTGATGGAGGATCTTGTCTTGTATGCATTTTCCAAGTCCTTGCACAAGATAAATGTTGTTTTTGATTATATTTAGGATAATGACAGGGCTTACTTTTTATGGCTGTAATTTACTCTTGTTTTTATTCATTACCCAGAATTTGTCACCAACCTCATGTCTGTCTTGAATTGAGACAAAAGTATTCTGTAGAAATTTTTCTTTTCTTTCTAATTGGCTGCTGTTAGTCTATGTGACTTGAGGGTCCAAGTGAAGTGGAGCTTTAATGGGCATTTCCAGCTTGGGTCCTGATATTGCTTGGATGATCTTGGGTTGTGTACCATAAACTATCTAAAAGGGGCTGTCAAGCCTCTGGAATAATGTAATAGACTTGACCATTTTTCTTCTTGGTTTATTGGGTAGACAACCAATTGCCATTCCGCTGGCTTAATTGTAGAAGCATCAACTTATCATGCTCCTTGGGTACAGCTAGAAGTGCATTGATGATTACTCCAAAGATTAATCCTGATCCAAAAATGGCCCGCCCATTGGATCAAACCTGAAGAAACAGGCTTGATATTCTGGGTCACAATCAAAGAACTTTGAACAGCCAATAGGACAGAATGCTCAGGAATATTAATGCAATATAGTTGGCGCTAAACATTTGTACTGTAGATATCTCAAATTACATGACCAATATAGAAGGTCATTCAGCTGAATAAATGCATGATGCAAAATCCCAGTAGACAGGGTAACTAAACTTGCACATGCATAAACTACAAACCAGATACTGCCAATAGACTGATGAGATAAGCTGAGGCCTGGTAATCTATTGAAGCCCCATGCCAGACCAGTATAGCTGCCTAGCTCTGGGGGCTGGAATTAGCAGTCTGGGGAGCAGATAGACTGACTAGTAAGAGTTAGATGCACCATATTACAATCTGACAAGAGGGCTTATCCACCCTAGATAAGGTGCTCTCCTGATTAGAGATTGAGCAGAGTATTCACCCTTGAAGTTAGAGATTGAGGAATCTCTATCACTGTATTACTACTAGCCAAAGCTTAGTAGTCAGAAGTATCCAAGTAGAGCGCATTGCCGTTTACTTGCAGACCCATGTGTTTTCTCCTACAGACTTGGAGTACCTCCAGGCCGTAGCTTCACCTAAGACCCAATTGGTAGCTACAGGCTGTTGCCATACAGTCCCCTATCAACACTCACATTACCACGTCCTTTAATAAACACAATTCCTCAAGACCACAAAATCTTGACAGTGGCTTTTCCCAGTGAATCTGTTTGCGCGGTTCTGGCATACAAGCAATGGAGTTGGTAGCTGCTTATACCAGCCCTCAGGTCTCCTGGAAGTGATCTTGGCCAGGGCCTGAACTAGGCTGCCATTCAGCTGCTTCACGTGTTATTGGCCTGAGGATGGTAAGGTGTTGTCACTGTGTGCTGGACCCCATTCTTGGTGAGGTATAAATTGGTATCTTCAGAGGTCAGCTCCTTGCCTCTGTTGGTTATCAGGAGTCCTAGCTTTCTGAACTTACTGATGATTTATTTTCCTATGAACTGCCATACATAATTGCCTGTGTGAGTTTTCACTGCTTGCGCCACTGGCCAGCAAGTGGCAAAGTTGATAGTAGTGATGATGTATTTCTTCTTGTTGTGTTTTCCCTTCATGGGTCCTACAATATATAGGGCCCACACTTTGAAAGGCAGTTTTAAAAAAATAGGCAGTACAGATTTAGGAGGGGTGTTGCTTTTTGCAAATCTTTTCACATACTTTGCATTGGTCTAGGACTTCCTGGACATCTTGGTATAGGGTTGGCCACCATGCTTTATGTTTAAGGAATTTGTAAAGGTTGTGGCTTTTGGTATATCCTAGGTCTCTGTGGTAACGTTGGATAGTGTCCACTTGCTGATGTATGGATGTAAGAGATGGTGGTTTTGTTGTTCATTTTGCAATGAAAAGTCTTGTACACCTCTGCAAATAGATGTTCATTCTTGATGACTGTCTCCTTTGTAATATCAGTGGTGCCAGGGGCAAAACCCTTGTCTTTTGTTTGGAGCACCAGGAGGGGCCAGTTAGGGTTGAGCCCATTCTTTTCCCTTGTGGCTCTAACATAAAGGCTCAAGAGGACATCTACCATGGAAAGTTATAGACTAGGTTTGTACTGTATGATCATATTGAACCTTTCTATGAGCTTCATCCAATGTGCTTGTCAGCAGGAAAGGTTTGCCTGTGATTTAAAGTATATGGGTGATTTGTGGTTGGTTAATGTTGTAAATTCCTCCTGGAGTTCCAAGTAACTACGCCATTTGATCAGGCAGTGTACAATTGCCAACAATTCCTTGTCATGTATGGGGTATTGACACTTGCTGTCTGTCAGTTTAAGTGACTCATAGGCTACAGGAAGGAAGTTGCTATCATTGTTCTTGATTTTTAATATCCCCAATGGATGCATCAGAGGCGTCTGTTTCCATTTGATATTCCCCATTGCATTTGGGGTATTGTAGGATAGGAACAATGGTGAGCTTCTCTTTAAGACGTCTGAAACAAAGGTCACATTGGGGGGTCCATACAAATTTGGATTTGGAGCCAGTTATGACAGACAGAGGTGCAGTCAGGACGCCACAGTCAGGGATGAACCATTGCACGTGGGCGCCATTCCCAGGAATGTGCGGAGTTCTGAATTTTCTTTTAGAGGTGGCAGTTTGCAGATGGCCTGGATTTTCTGGTTATTAGGTTTAATGCTATCCTTTGAGACTACTTGTCCCAGGAAGGGGAGCTTTTTTTTTGGAAGAATTGGCATTTGGAGGGCTTAGCTAGCAGTTTGTGTTGTGCCAGGGTAGCAAAAACTGCTTTCAGGTACTTGTGATGTTGTTACACCAAATGGCTGTAGACAATGATATTGTCCAGGCACATCATGGCATGTTTGCCAATGTGGGGGCAAACACTTTGTTCATAAAAGTCACAAAGATTGATGAGGCGTTTTTCATCCCAAAATTGAGCACCATACACTTGTATGATATGTACTTAGTGCTGAAGGCTGTCTTGGGTATATCTTCCTCCTTAATGCGGATTTATCTGTAGCCTGCAGTCAGGTCAATCTTGAAGAAGACTGTGGCGCTTCCCAGGGCATCAAAGAGGTTGTCAATGAGTAGCAGTGGGTAACAATTCTTAATGGTAACTTTTTTTAGGGCACAATAATCTGTGACCAATTGAAGGGTACTGTCTTTCTTTGCCACAAAGAATAAAGAAACGCCAAAAGGAGACTTTGAGGGGAAGATAAGTCCTTTCTTAAGTGCCTCCTTGAGGTAGGCACATAGGGCATTGTCTTTATTTGGGGTGAATTGGTAGATGGGTTGTGCCTTAGGTACTGCTCCTTTGAGTTGGATGGTGTGCTGGATGTAATTTTTGGGGGCAGTCTTGGAAGGGCTTACTTAAAGATTCTGGATGTCAGACCACTATTTCCTAATACTGGGGGGTAACAGTATCTTTCTAGTTATTAAAGTGTATGACTTTGTACCGGCAGGAGTCCCAATCAATTGCCTTGAGGTTGTCCTTTTCTTCTTAGGCTCCTGTATTGTGTACAGATATGTGGTCCCATAGAAGTTGGTCAACTGTATTGGAATAAATCTGGTGGTTGACTTTCTCTTGTTTGATGGTTAACACCAAAGTGGACAAGTACATGTGAGGGTTATTCTTTTGTAGCTGATCCAGGCCAAGTGCCACATTAAATTGGGGGAAATCAATGAAGGGGCCTTGGATGGTGGAGTGAAGGTTCTCCAACATGATGAAAAAAGTCGCAGTTTCCTGCATAATAAATATGTGATGTTCATCAGCTAAAACTATATTCTTAATCTGCAAATGATTAGTGGCTAGCTTGAACTTGCTCACAAAGTGGCTGTTAACAAGAATCTGGTCTTCACCTGAGTCCAAGAGTTCTGAACCTGTTTAAATTTGAAAGCAGAAAGAATAAGTCATCAATTTATTGGAATGTCTAGCAATGATGTAGAGTACCAGGTCTCCTGAAGGGACCTGGATAATAGGGCACTGATCCACATCCTCTGGGAAATACTTATTGTTTGGCAAGGAAGAAGGTTGGCGGGGAGAGCTTGGCTTCCTTAATGCTCTCCCCGGGCTTTTCCCTCATCCTGATTATCCTGAGTGCTGGTAACTCTGAAGTGAGTGCAATTGGACTGACCATTGTTCCCATTAATGTGACCATTAGAGCCTGAATATTTGTTGTTTGTGTTGCTACTGTTGTTAGGCAGAGGTCAGTTGGAATGTCCTGAGGAGTGAGAGTCCTTGTGTCACGGTCCATACCAGAGTCCGGCTGGACTCCCACAGGGGAAGCAGGCCGGGCCTAGAAAGCCATGTACACAATAGGCGCTATATGAACCAGGTAGTTTAGAGCAGTGGCTAGGGGGCGCCAACTCCCATTATGGGGAACAACTTGGTTGGCCAGTCCCAATACTGTGATATAGACAAACCCCAGGTTGCTAAAGTCCTGAGTGGGAGGCATGCCAGGGAGAGGAGGAGCAGTAGGAATCTCCTTCATTGCTGGTGGCAGATTCAGGTGATGGGGATGGAAGTACTCCAGGTCAAGGGCGCAGGGAGGTTGGCAAGGACAGCAGGAGTATGGCTGGGAGGATATGGGTATGCAAGTTTGTATTGAGTAGTGGATACACAAATGGATGCAAAGAGAATAATTAAATTTGAGCAAAAATAGACAATTCCTGCAATAATATAATAATTTCTAGGCATAAACTTGCTTTATTAAGATGTCAACAGTGAGGAGGGCTTCCCCCCTCACTACTTATACTTACTGAAGATTCTGTGGCCTTTTGTGCCACCAGAGAACTGATGGCATTATTTGGAGTTGGATTTACAATTTTAACTGGAATTTGCATGCTTGGGCAAGAGGGTGAGATCCCATTGGCTGCTATAACATGAACCTTTTGAAATTTGCTGCATGCCAAGTTGCTACAGTTATTTTTAGCTCCTGCAATGAATCAATTGTCTGATCACGCAATCAAACAATTACGCTCCCAATGTGCCATTTCCTGATAGGTGAGTGGCCCAAATTTGATAACAGGCTTGAAGCCAGGGATTTGAGGCTTGTGTGCCTCTCAAATCCTGGGCCATTTGCTAGTCAAAAGGGGGGGGGGGGTATTTTGCCCTGGAAGGTGCTTTGTGTGGATTTCCATGCTGCATGTTTAATCAACTCTAAGGAGGCCAGCTGACTGTCCAGGGCAATCTGGGCCCTGACACCTTGGGTCTCTCTCTTTCTAGTCTGGGCCTTATGGAGGGTATTGAACATCTGTTCTGCTTTCTACGCTTCATGGTATAAGCTCTGCATATTGGTTAATTGGTCCAGGTTGACGTGCCTCATTGTATGGGGTTTGAGCGTGTTGTAGATCATGAGATGTGTGACTAGGTTTTCAAACATCACATATGTGGGTGCCCATAATTACAACTCCTTGTAGACTCTTGTAAATCATTTAACTGTGCCAGCCTGTGTCAGATTATTTACTTGGTTTATGATCATGAAGACTATGTTCTTCATTACAAATCTTGCCAAGAAGTCCCGTTTAAAGAAGTCCCAGTCCTTCTCAGTGTGGTAATTGTGCCACTTGTTTCTCAAGGCTCTTGTGTTATGGGTCAAGAAAATGGAAATCTCTGCAATCCAAAAACGTGTGGGGCATTCCATTTGCAGTAGTTTGTTTTGTACTGTAAATTCAGAACCTGAACATAAAAATGCGGGATTGTCAAATCCTTGGTCCAAATTTTGAATCACTTTTGCGGGCAACTCAGCTGAGTGAAAAATAAAATATTTAATAAAATTAACCATTTAATTTGACTTTTTTTGGTTTATTTAAATTGGCAAATTTTGAATCTCTTGAGCAGATAACTCAACTAAAAAAAGACAAAA